>CAUDMG010004128.1:1017500-1097500 GCA_958450375.1 Homarus gammarus | reverse complement strand
AATCATTCTAGTACCCCAGAAAACCCCTTAATACACCCTAAGACCCCAGAGAATCCCATTAAATCACTCTAGCACGTCAGATAAACACCCTTCCCCACCGTATGGTCCCAGATAAACCACTTAGCCCACTCTAGGACCTCAGAGAATCCCCTAAGCCCACCTA
Organism: Homarus gammarus; assembly: GCA_958450375.1. Lineage (NCBI taxonomy): Eukaryota > Metazoa > Arthropoda > Malacostraca > Decapoda > Nephropidae > Homarus > Homarus gammarus. The sequence continues at coordinate 1,097,337 of CAUDMG010004128.1, read as the reverse complement.
ACACCCCAGATAAACCCCTTACCCCTCACTAGGACCCCAGAAAACCCCTCCCTAAAACCCAAGAGACACCCCCATCCACCGACGACCCTCTTACGGTAAACAACATTACCAAAAGTGTCACAGGATATATGGCTGTAAATAGATAACAGGGCCCTGCAGGGTTACCAAGACCTGTCCTTAACCTAACCTAACATAACCTAACATAACCTAACCTAACCTAACATAACCTAGCATAACCTTAACACTACAGTACGGCCTTTGGGTCACCTGAAAATTAGACATCCTAGATTGTTTCACATGGATATTAGACACCCTCAACGCTTCCTGGAGGGGTTAGGGTAGGGTAGGGTAGGGTAGGGTAGGGTAGGGTAGGGTAGGGTTTTTAGGTTACTTTTTAGTTAGGTAAGTTAGGTTAAGTTTGGTTAGGTTTAGGTACTGCTAGGTTAGGTTAAGTTAGCGTTAGGAGTGTTTTATCTTCAGGTAATACAGATATTGTTATTGTACTTACTGGTCATCGTAGACGAAGCCTGCGTGTAGTGTGTTGAGGTACAGCACCACGGACAGCAGTACAGGCACGCCGTAAACTATCCTATTGGTGAGCTTGAGTGTGACGTCAGGTGTTGTGTCACGGGTGGGGGGTGGAGTCGTCGTTTTAGGAGAGGCCTGTGACGTGTGGTAGAGACTTGTTTTACTATTACTACTATTACTATTATTACTACTGTTACCACCACCTCCACGGCACACGGCTCTTGACGACGACGACGACGATGATGAAGACGACGACGACGACGAAAAGCGAATTGTGTGACGATGATGGTGGTGATGGTGATGGTGGTGGTGATGGTGGTGGTACTCCCCCGTGGTGGTACAGTTACTAGCCACGCGTTTCACAGCTTTCATTTTCCGAGAAACTTTCTTTCTTTTCCGTTTCTTTCTTTAACACAAATTCACTGAACGTCTCTCTTTCCTATTTTATTTCTTTCTTTATTTCTTTTCTTTGTATTATTCTTTCATCACCCTTTCCGAAGGTTTCCGAACGCCTTCACCAGTTTCCATTGCACCTTCAGAACGCCTCTCAACTACCGCTATTTATTGGGGGTTTTATTTTGAGTTGAACGGCGGCGACTGCGTTCCTACAGCGACCCGTTCCTTGAGCCTCTTGTAAGACCTCCACGCTGCTGCCACCTGGGAAAGAAAACCAACATTATGTAAATGGTGATGCAAATCAAACCAGGATTCTGAATTTCCATATAGGCGCCGCTCCCACAAGACGCGGCCTGAGCGATTGAGGCGAGGCTGATGGCGGTGGGGGGTGGGGGGTGGGGTGGGGGTGTTGGATTGGAGGTGGTGGGGTGTTAGTGTGGGGTGGGAGTGGTATAGGGGTAGTAGTAGTAGTAGTAGTAGTAGTAGAGAGAAAGAGAAAGAGAGAGAGAGAGAGAGAGAGAGAGAGAGAGAGAGAGAGAGAGAGAGAGAGAGAGAGAGAAAGAGAGAGATAATATAATATAATATACCTTTATAAACAATTATATATAAACTGTATAAGATATGTATAATTTAATATATATTATAACTTAAAATTCATATAAACTATAAATTTTTACATATAGTGAAAATAATTCCATGAAGTGTACAAGATAAGGGAATTATGTCCTCTCAAGAGTACAGAATGTCCCAAAAGAGTACAGAATATCCTTTAAGAGTACAAGATGTCCCTAAAACGTAGAAAATGTCCCTAAAGAGTACAAAAAATCCCTAAACAATACCGAAAGTCCCTAAAAACTACAGGCTGTCCCTAGAAAATTCAGACTATCCTCAAAATTCTAACCAATGTCCTAAAATAAACAGGATGTCCCACTGAAATAGACACCCGAGTTGACACGATACTAAAACAGTGATGCAATGTTTTATTGTGTGTGTATTTTTTTATCATTCACCGAGTCAACAAAACAAAGACACAAACACGAGGTACAACATTTCACAAGCGATGTGTGTTTGTGCCATGTTTTTGTTTTTATTTGTTTGTTTTTAAATGTGTTTTTTTCTTATACGACCCCCCTCCCCCTACACACACACACACACACACACACACACACACACACACACACACACACTGCCGCAGTCACAAAAGAGAGGTGAGGGAAGAGGAGGAGGGAGGGAGGGAGGGAGGGAGGGAAGGAAGGGAGGGAGGGAGGGAGGGAGGGAGGGAAGAGTGGGAGGGAGGGAGGGAGGGAAGAGTGGGAGGGAGGGAGGGAGGGGGAGGGAGGGAGGGAGGGAAGATGGAAGGGAGGGAGGGAGGGAGGGACTGACGAACTGACAGAAAGGTGGGAAGGGAGGGAAGGAAAGGAGGGAAGGAAAGGAGGGAAGCGGAGGGAGGGAGGGAAGGCTTGTTAGTGTGTGATAAAACCAGCCTTACCTTCATTAATCTTAACCTCAGGTACACGTGTGCTACCGGGGGGGGGGGGTGTAGGAGGGGGGAGGGGTAGATAGGAGGGGGAGGAAGGTTAGATAGGAGAGGGAAGGGGTAGGAGAAGCAGGTAAGAGGGGAAGGGAGAGGAGGATCATATAAGAGAGAGAGGGGGAGGAGGTGCAGGTAGGAGGGCAGGGGGAAGGGAGGGGTGTGTAGGGTAAGGGTGAGAGTAATTAAAGGGTGGGGAGTAGAAGGGGTAGGAGGGGGTGGGAAGGGGAGGGGGAGGGGATGTGGATAGGTGGAAGAGATTACAAATGTGAGGTAAGGCCACTGTGTGCGTGTGTGTGTGTGTGTGTGTGTGTATGGAGGACTAAAGAGCCATCTATGTACACTGGTGGGGACTACAACCAATCATGACGTAATCACCGTCCTAGCCAATTAAAAGTTTACTATACTTGTTAGCCAATCACAACTTCTGTTACACTCTCCATCCACTTATCTGCTTGTCCTGGTTGCTGAATATCGAAATCAAATACTTCCCAGTGACTGTAGTTGTTTGTGAAGTAAATACGAAATATAATTATGTAGAGTTGTTTGTGTTCAGTGTTGATTATTTCTTTGTTTTTCTACTTAATAATAATAATAATAGGAGGAACAGACATACAGACAGACAGACAGAAAAACAAACTGACACACAGACAGACAGCCAGACAACAGACAGAGGAGGAACAGACAGAGAGACAAACATACAAACAAACAGAAAAAGACAGACAGACAGACAGACAGACAGACAGAGTATCACACAGACGGAGAAACGGAGAAATAGACGGAGAACATCACTGTGTGGTAGGCGGCGCTGAAGGAGTGGTAACTACAGCAGGTGCACTATGGTCCCAGGAAGGTGATGAAGTGGCAACAAGTAGGCCTACCTTATCTACCTTCTGTGTATAATTGAAATCCAGAATGAATGGGGAGGAGTAGGCGGAGGAGTAGAGGAGGAGGGGGGGAGTAGGAGGGTGAGGAGGAATAGGAGGGGAAGGGGGAGAGGGAAGATGGGAAGGAGGAGTAAGAGGAGGAGGAGAAGTAGATGTAAGAGGAGGGAAGAAGTAGGAATAAGAGGAGGAGGAGTAGGAGGAGTAGAAGTAAGAGTAGGAGGAGGAATAACAGTAGGAAGAAGAGTAAAGGTAGGAGAAATAGAAGTAGGAGGAAGAGGATTAGGAGTAGAAGAATAGGTAGTAAGAGGAGGAAGAGGAGTAAGAGACGGAAAGGAGGAGGAGGAGGAGGGAGATGAATGGTAGGAACAGTAGAAAAAAAAACCGAATTTGAGATAAGGATTAAAATACGAGAGGATAAATGAAGGAAATATAGGATAGAGGAGGATATAGGATGGGGGGGATGGGAGGAATGCCCAACAACACAACGATTATGATACTTTACACAACACGGACGGACGGACGGAAACACGCACAGACGGACAGAAACACGCACAGACGGACAGAAACACGCACAGACGGACAGAAACACGCATAAACTGACAGAAAAATGGACAAACGGAAGAACGGATGGAGAGAATTACCTAGTCTCTCTTCATCAACCCTGACAGAAGGGGGAGGAAGGGTAGGGGGAAGGAGAGAAAGGGAAGGGGCGGGAGGGAGGGGGAGGGGGAGGGGGGAGGAGAGAAAGGGAAGGGGCGGGAGGGAGGGGGAGGGGGGCAATTAGAGGGGATATAAGTGCTTATCATAGAGAGGAACCCACAACAAGTTATTGCCTGAAGGAGGAGAGGGGAAAGGACAATGAGGGGAGAGAAAGGGAATGTGAGGGGAGGTAGGAGAGGGGGAAGGGAGAGGTAGGTAAGGGGAGAAGGGAGAGAGAGAGAAAGGGAGTTTAGGGGAGGTAAAAGTGGTGAGGGAAGAGAAAGGGAATTTGAGGGGGAAAGAAAGAGAGTTTGAGGGGAAGTAGGTGAGAGGAGAAGGGAGAGAAAGGGAATGTTAGGGGAGGAAGGAGGGACAATGAAAAGGGAGGAGAGAGGTAAAAGGAAAAGCAAGAGAGAGAGAGAGAGAGAGAGAGAGAGAGAGAGAGAGAGAGAGAGAGAGAGAGAGAGAGAGAGAGAGAGAGAGAGTCAGAAAGAAAGAGACCCAAAAAGAAAGAGACAAGAGAGAATAGTGATAAAGGCAGTGAGGAGAAGAAGAGGAAGAGGTGTAGGAAGAGTAGGGGTAGGAGGAGGAAGAGGAGGAGGAGGGTTGAACACAGCGCAGATAAACATAACATAACATTACCATAACAACGTCATATTTCGCTTCCTTTGAATCATATCACCATTAATTGTCTTGTGGTGAACCATCCCACGATCATCCACGGCTTGAGCTGTTGTATTTCTCCGTCTACTGTATTATTTAGGGTGTTGTATTAGGTTGTATACTGCCTTGGTTGGTGTATTAGACCCTTGAGACTTGTGGATGTTGTATTTCTCTGCTTATTGTATTGATACGGGTGTTGTATGAGGCTAAGTGTTGTATTATGGTAGTTGTATTATTCCTTCTACTTTACCCACGCCCACACCCACGCCCATACGCAACACCCACGCCCGTACATAACACCTAGGCCCGTACACAACACCTAGGCCCGTACACAATATCTAGGCCCGTACAAAATACCTAGGCCCGTACACAGCACCTACGCCTGTACACAACACCTAGGCCCGTACACAACACCTAGGCCCGTACACAACACCTAGGCCTGCACATAACACCTAGGCCCGTACACAACATCTAGGCCCGTACACAGCACCTATGCCTGTACACAACACCTAGGCCCGCACATAACACCTCCGCCTGTACACAACACCTAGGCCCGTACACAATAACTACGCCTGCACATAACACCCACGCCCGCACATAACACCCACGCCTGTACACAACACCTAGGCCCGTACACAATAACTACGCCTGCACATAACACCCACGCCCGCACATAACACCCACGCCTGTACACAACACCTAGGCCCGTACACAACACCTACGCCTGTACACAACACCTACACCTGTACACAACGCCTAGGCCCGGACACAACACCTACGCCCGTACACAAAGGCGACATTAAGGCGACATCAATGAGGCCAGAGAGAGAGAGAGAGAGAGAGAGAGTTTTACACTCATAGTGTATCTATGAGTGAGAGTGGTAGTGAGAGCAGTCGGGGGAGAGAGGGGGGGTTGTGGGGGGGGGAGGGAGGGGGGATAACTCAGGGGGAAGGGAGTAAGAGCAGTCGGGGGAAGGAGAGGAAAATGAGGGGAGAGGAGGGTGAAAGCCGGGTGTGGGTGTAAGAGGGAAGGGGTGAGAGAGAGATGGGGGGGTGAGAGATGGGGGGGTAGAGGAGGGAGGGGGAGGAGAGAGACCAAGGCCATCTCTCCTTTAACCCTGCAACAGCGTGCTGCCTCAAACACTGTACCTGCTGTACCTGTATTCATACTGTACCTGTATTGCTGCTGTACCTGTATTGCTGCTGTACCTGTATTCCTGCTGTACCTGTATTGCTGCTGTACCTGTATTGCTGCTGTACCTTTATTGCTGCTGTACCTGTATTGCTGCTGTACCTTTATTGCTGCTGTACCCGCTGTTTACTGTACAACTTTGTACTAAAAAATGAACCCCGATCCTAATACACTGCAGTCCCAACCGACCCCAGTACCAACCGACCCCAGTCCCAACCGACCCCAGTACCAACAGACCCCAGTCCCAACCGACCCCAGTACAAACAGACCCCAGTACAAACAGACCCCAGTACCAACAGACCCCAGTACCAACAGACCCCAGTCCCAACCGACCCCAGTACCAACAGACCCCAGTACCAACAGACCCCAGTACCAACAGACCCCAGTACAAACAGACCCCAGTACCAACAGACCCCAGTCCCAACCGACCCCAGTACCAACAGACCCCAGTACCAACAGACCCCAGTCCCAACAGACCCCAGTCCCAACAGACCCCAGTACCAACAGACCCCAGTCCTAACAGACCCCAGTGCCAACAGACCCCAGTACCAACAGACCCCAGTACCAACCGACCCCAGTACCAACAGACCCCAGTACAAACAGACCCTAGTACCAACAGACCCCAGTACCAACAGACCCCAGTCCCAACAGACCCCAGTCCCAACAGACCCCAGTCCCAACAAACCCCAGTACCAACAGACCCCAGTACCAACCGACCCCAGTACCAACAGACCCCAGTACCAACCGACCCCAGTACCAACAGACCCCAGTACAAACAGACCCCAGTACCAACAGACCCCAGTCCCAACAGACCCCAGTCCCAACAGACCCCAGTACCAACAGACCCCAGTCCTAACAGACCCCAGTGCCAACAGACCCCAGTACCAACAGACCCCAGTACCAACCGACCCCAGTACCAACAGACCCCAGTACAAACAGACCCCAGTACAAACAGACCCCAGTCCCAACAGACCCCAGTCCCAACAGACCCCAGTACCAACAGACCCCAGTCCTAACAGACCCCAGTGCCAACAGACCCCAGTACCAACAGACCCCATTTCCAACAGACCCCATTACCAACAGACCCCATTTCCAACAGACCCCATTACCAACAGATCCCAGTACCAACAGACTCCAGTACCAACAGACTCCATTACCAACAGACCCCAGTACCAACAGACTCCAGTACCAACAGACTCCATTACCAACAGACCCCAGTACCAACAGACTCCAGTACCAACAGACCCCAGTACCAACAGACTCCAGTACCAACAGACCCCAGTACCAACAGACCCCAGTACCAACAGACCCCAGTACCAACAGACTCCAGTACCAACAGACCCCAGTACCAACAGACCCCAGTACCAACAGACTCCAGTACCAACAGACTCCAGTACCAACAGACTCCAGTACCAACAGACCCCAGTACCAACAGACTCCAGTACCAACAGACCCCAGTACCAACAGACTCCAGTACCAACAGACCCCAGTACCAACAGACCCCAGTACCAACAGACCCCAGTACCAACAGACTCCAGTACCAACAGACCCCAGTACCAACAGACCCCAGTACCAACAGACTCCAGTACCAACAGACCCCAGTACCAACAGACCCCAGTATCAACAGACCCCAGTACCAACAGACCCCAGTACCAACAGACCCCATTACCAATATGCCCCAGTCATCATAAACATTATTCCTAACGGTCCCTAAGCTAACCATTAAGATTCGAACCTAAAAGCCGAGCCCATACGTACTCGAACCCAGTATTCGAACCCATTAGAATTCAGACTTATTAGTATCGGGGCCCAATCATAAAAACTAAGGGCCCGTTTAACCAGTCAACACCAGAAGCAAGATTAGTGTGGGCCCTTATCTTGACTCTGGTGTGAAAATCTTGCCACAAAACTAACGGCAGCACGAGCAATCACCAGCGCCTGGCTTTGACCTTCCAGCCTGCAATGACACGCTCCTGGAAGCCTCGCCGCACAGACGAACGTTCGCCAGCCTGTTGCCCTAGATGGTGATATATCTTTGTTGCTATTGTTGTTGTTATTGTTGTTGTTGTTGTTATTGTTGTTGTTGTTATTTTTGTTGTTATTGTTGTTGTTGTTATTGTTGTTGTCTTTGTTGTTGTTTTTGTTCTTGTTGTTATTGTTGTTGTCTTTGTTGTTGTTATTGTTGTTGTTGTTGTTGTTAGTGTTGTTGTTTTTGTTGTTGTTATTGTTGTTATTGTTGTTGTTATTGTTGTTGTCTTTGTTGTTGTTATTGTTTTTGTTGTTGTTGTTATTGTTGTTGTCTTTGTTGTTGTTATTGTTGTTGTTGTTGTTGTTATTGTTGTTGTTTTTGTTGTTGTTATTGTTGTTGTTATTGTTGTTGTCTTTGTTGTTGTTATTGTTTTTGTTCTTGTTGTTATTGTTGTTGTCTTTGTTGTTGTTATTGTTGTTGTTCATTGCTGTTGTTTGTGTTAAACTAAAGCTGTTCTAATCAGCTAACCCTAATTTTTAATCTAATCTGACTTAATCTAACCTATCCAAACCTGACCTAATACTAACTTAATTTAACCTATCGTAACCAAATCTAATCCAACCTCCTCCACTAACCCTTCCCATCTATCTCACCCTTCCCTCATTCTCTCCCTCCTCTCCTTCTCTCCCTTGCCACCAACCCTTCCCTTCTACCTCACCCTTCCCTCATTCTCTCCCTCCTCTCCTTCTCTCCCCTGCCACCAACCCTTCCAATCTACCTCACCCTTCCCATCTACCTCACCCTACCCACCTCCTCTCCCATCTATTCCATCTCTCACTTTTTCAATCACATTCATCTGTCTCTCTTCCACTTTAGTCACGTTTCTCTTTTCACACCAACATCACACCTCCCTTCTCTCTACCTACCCTTACCCCTCCCAATTCCCTACAAGCTCTGTCTCATCCCCTCCCTTCTGTCCTCTCCCCTCCCTCCCTCCCACAGGCGTCATGTTGTTAGGAGGGGGGGAGGGTAAGAGGGGTGGGAGGGAGGGTAGGAGGGAAGGGAGGGGCCCATAACTGAAGCACCAGTGTTTGTTTTCAGGAGATGAAAGAACAGAAATAAAAAATGGTATTCCTGGCCAAAGCTGGGAGAGGGAAGCCAGGTGGGAGGGGGGAAGTGGTGGAGGGAGGGAGGGAAGGAATGGTGGAGTGTCTGAGGGAGTGGTGGAAGGAGGGAGGGAGGGAGGGAGGAAGGGAGGGAGAGAGTGATGGTGGGTGTGAGGGAAGGAAGGAGGGAAGAAGATAAGGAGGGAAGGAGGGAGGGAGGGAGAGGTGATTGAGTGTAGATATGAATGAATGAAGGAATAAATGACGTATAATAATAAAACGCTGACTAACCAAATAAATGAGGAAGCGAAAAAATAATAAGGAAACGAAAAAAATACAAAATAAATGAAGAATAAATAAGGAAAATGCAAATAAATTAATAAAGTTATGAATATATGAATAAATAAAATCAAAATAAACATAGAAATTAATAAGAAAATCAGGTTATAATAAATAAATAAATAAATAAATAGACGACGATAAAATTCAATAAAGAAAATAGCGACAAAAAATTAATTCCTTGGAAAGTTTTACGGACAAAAAATGGTTTGGCGAGGCTGTGGTGTCAGCAGGGAGGACCATCTAGTGCAGCCCCACCATAAGCTCTCCTTCCTTCCTTCCTTCCTTCCTTCCTTCCTTCTCCCTATCCTTCCTTCCTTCCTTCCTTCCTTCATACTATCTACCACTTGCTACTTCCCTTCGTCTTCTTTTCATTTTTCCTCTCTCTCCACCCTTTACTAATTCCTTCCCTCCCTTTCCTCTTTCTCCTTCCCTCTCTCCCTCTTTCCCTTCCTTCCTCCCTCCACGTTCCTCTCCATCTACTCCTTCGTCCTCCCTTCTTTCCCTCCCTCTTTCCCTCCAGACTCACTATATATAGCACACTCTGCCCTCCCTCCCTCTCCCCTTCCCTCCCCCCTCCCCCCTCCATCTCCCCCTCCCCTCCCTTCACTACACAAGTACGTCTCTGCCATGTTCCCAAGATTTTGTGTACAGTGTTTTACGTTCGCTACACCTACACTCCCTGGGGTCAGTCACATCATATTTTCCTTTCCTCTCCTACGCCACTGTTCCATTTCAACCATCCCTGTATCCATTTCACCTTTCCCATCTGTCTATTCCTCCCCTCTCCGTCTGTTTTATCTTTCGGGCCAAGGTGGATCAATTTCTCTATCCCAGGTAAATGAAACAAGCGTTCATAGAGCTGACTAACGCTTCTAAAACACCAAACTGACAAAAACAAAAACAAAAACAATAAAAAAATAAATAACTAACTCACAAAAACAAAAACAATAACAAAAATTACTTACAAAATACTTAAAGGATAAATAAATTAGATATTACTGAAACACTTATGAGGAAATATTACCTTAGGGAATTAATCTTACTTAAGTGATGAAAATGATTTGAAAAGATCATAGTGTGTTTAAAAGATAATAAAGATAAATAAAGATAAAAGAGACAGAAGGATAAAAGAGGAATTAGAGAACTGATGAAATTAAGAAGAGGAGTGTAATGAATTAACTAAAGAGTTAGGAGGAAAGTATAAATAAAAGTGATAATAAACTAGAATAAATAAAATAGGTGATAAAAGAGGAAATATAACATTAATAATGAAATAGAGAAAGGATGTGTTAATTAATCTGGTAATTATAATCGTTTTTTAATTAATTGTGTAATGATAAATATATAAATTAACATATAAATAAGATAATATAATAAATCTGATAAAATAAGGAAAATAAAGATAAATCTGAATAAATCTGAGAAATAACAAATAAACAAAAATATAATGAAAAAAAAACCAGATTTAATTCAATAATAAATGACTAAAAAAAAAATTTGTATATATAAAAAGAATAACTAAATAAACTTGATAAAAAAGAGAAAATAGGGATAAATAACGATAAACAAAGATAAATAATAAATTACCCAAATAATAAATATTAACCCATATACCTGATAAAGAATAGGAACTGGGATAAAGCTGATAACGAAAGGGAGAGAAGAGAAGGAAGGTGAATAAAGGTCAGACTAATCTCACAGCACGAGAGGGTGACTGGATCCTGGCAGAGGTAGAGAGAGAGAGAGAGTGTGTGTGTGTGTGTGTGTGTGTGTGTGTGTGTGTGTGTGTGGTGTGTGTGTGTGTGTGTGTGTGTGTCGGTGTTTAAAGAGGAAGGGAAGTCATAGCCCCTGAGATTAATGTGCGTTTAATTCCGTGTGTGTGTGTGTGTGTGTGTGCGCGCATGGGTGTGGAATGGTGTACGTTTATGGGGACATGTGTACATTAGTGCGCTTGTTCAGACGTATGTACGTGTGTATGTGTATTGATGTATGTACGTGTGTGTGCGAGTTAGTTTCTTATGTATATTCACATGTGTGTGTATGTGTGTATGTGTATCTGTATCCTTACACCTTTATGCTTGCGAGTGTCTGCATATGTGTACGTGTGTGTACATCTGTATATGTGCATGTGAGTGTGTGTGTACGTCTGCTTATATGCGTGTGTACATTCTTTTAAAAAAATTATGAGGCCCGGGCCTTTGTTTTCTTGTTCAGTAACTTCAGTCCCCAATTCAGCTCACCTGGCAGGAAACTGTACCCCTGTCTTTGTGTTGGCGAGAGTAACACTGTATTGCCCCCCAAACAAAACACCACCTTAGGATATATGGTGAGAAAGAAACACATAGTAGTCACCCCCCCCCTCCTCCTCCCCCTCCCCCTCTCCCCGAGCTATTGTGTGGTGTGTGTTTGTTTGTCTGGGTTGTTTGTTGTTTGTTGTTTGTCTGGGTTGTTTGTTGTTTGTCTGGGTTGTTTGTTGTTTGTTGTTTGCTAATGTTAGTTTTATTGTCGTTATAATAGTACTGATGGAAAATTTGTTATTATTATTATTATTATTACTATTATTATTATTACTATTATTATTATTACTATTATTATCATTACTATTATCATTACTATTATTATTATCATCATCAGCGTTACTACTACTACTACTACTATTACTATTATTACTGGTTGTTCGTATTATTAAACCCCCGAAGCCTTGAACACAGACTCATCAATCCTAACACGAATAATCTTTGTCAGACAGGTAGAGTGACTGAAAGGTAAATGTTATGTATGTGACAAGTCAGGGTCATTATAGTGTCATAGTGTGAAAGTGAATGATCATTGTAGTGTGAATGTGAATGATAATGTTGTGAGAATGTGTCTAGACAGTATGACAAGCTTGCAACACACACACACACACACACACACACACACTCGTGGTAAATTACTCCCCTTCCTAACTATGTGAATTTGGGGTCGTGGGTTGGGTTAGGTTAGGTTAGGGTCATTAGACTTGGATGCCCATTTTTAATTTAACCTGACATTGAACATTGGCCAGGAAAGAACTAATTCGATTTTAGCAGAGTAGGTCATAGGTCAGGTTCAAAGGTCACCAGCTAACGGGGGTGGGTGGGGGGGGGGGGGTCTATTTCCTAATGACCATCCAGAGTAGTGATCTTACCGATGACCTTTGACCTTTTGCCCATCAGTGCCACTAGAGATTAAGACACGTAAATCAGAGGTCATCATCATCATCTAAGTGACCTTAGGCTCCCAGCATCACTATCATCACTATCACCACCTTCATTTCCATCTATTTCCTTCCTCCTTCTCTTCTTCCTCCTCTTACTCTCCCTCCTCTTGTTCTTTCTCCTCTCCCCCTTTTCTTCCTCTTTCCTCCTATTACTCTTTCTCCTCCTCTTCCTCTTCCTCATATTCATCCTCATCTTACTCTTTCTCCTCTTTCTCCTCCTCCTCCCCTTCTTCGTCTTCTCCCTCGTCTTTCTCCTCCTCCTCTTCTTCCTCCTCCTCATATTCTTCCTCATCTTACTCTTTCTCCTCCTCCTCCTCCTCCCCTTCTTCTTCTCCCTCTCCCTCCTCTTTCTCCTCCTCCTCCCCTTCTTCTTCTTCTCCCTCTCCCTCCTCTTTCTCTCATCAAGGGAATTCTTCTCTCTCGTTATCATCCGAGAATAACTAACTAACTCACTGATGCTCAAGAGAGGATGATGATGTTAGCCTTCCTCCCAGCAACTTCTTCCTTGATGGTGATGTGATTTCTGGTGGTTATGACATCAGCGGCATCACCATCATCATCACTATCACCACTACAATCATCATCATCACCATCATTACCATCACCACTACAATCATCATCATCATCATCATTACCATCACCATCACCATCACCATCACCACCACCATTACCCTCACCACTATCATCATCATCACCATCACTACCATCACCACCACCATCACCATCATTACGACCATTACAAAGTTTCCCCCAGTGACAAAGAGGTCAGAGGTGAGGTCAATCAGACTTTTTGAGAGCGAGAGAGAGAGAGAGAGAGAGAGAGAGAGAGAGAGAGAGAGAGAGAGAGAGAGAGAGAGACTCCCCTTTCTCCATTAATGTCTCTTCTCCCTCATACAGTAGGTCATCCTAATGTCCCTCGTCTACCCCATTCCTACACTCCTCCAGCCCCATAACCTACCCATAAGCCCTTAATGGGTAGCTCCCACCACCTGGGACTGTACACCGTAGAGTTTCAACACCATCTGGGAGTCTCCAACCACCCACTAGGAAGTTTCAACACCATCTGGGAGTCTCCAACCACCCACTAGGAAGTTTCAACACCATCTGGGAGTCTCCAACCACCCACTAGGAAGTTTCAACACCATCTGGGAGTCTTCAACCACCTACAAGGAAGTTTCAACACCATCTGGGAGTCTTCAACCACCCACAAGGAAGTTTCAACACCATCTGGGAGTCTTCAACCACCTACAAGAAAGTTTCATCACCATCTGGGAGTCTTCAACCACCTACAAGGAAGTTTCATCACCATCTGGGAGTCTTCAACCACCTACAAGGAAGTTTCATCACCATCTGGGAGTCTTCAACCACCTACAAGGAAGTTTCAACACCATCTGGGAGTCTTCAACCACCTACAAGGAAGTTTCAACACCATCTGGGAGTCTTCAACCACCCACAAGGAAGTTTCAACACCATCTGGGAGTATTCAACCACCTACAAGGAAGTTTCAACACCATCTGAGAGTCTCCAACCACCTACAAGGAAGTTTCAACACCATCTGGGAGTCTCCACCACCTGATAGAAAGTTCCAACACCATCTGAAAGTTCCATGTGTCTCCTGGTAACCTTGAACACGAATAAGAAAAAGTTCCAAACCATACTAAAAGATCTATGTTGTCTCTTTGAACTTTCCACCACCTTCTGGAAACTTTGAGTGTCTTCTGGCAGCTTCCACAACTTATAAAAAAAAAGTTCCAGTATTTTCTGAAACTTTTCCCTATTTCCTAAAGTTCCACTACCTATTAAAGTGCACAGAGTAACACTACCTTCTAAGAATACCATGGCAAGGTGTGTGTGGGTGAGGGGGGAGGGGTACTCAGGTGTTCTCCTCTTCATTACCTATAGTGGCTGCGTCACCTTTCACTACCCAAGTCACGACCACCCTGCCAGAAGGGGACCCACTTCTTATATCCTCCTATTCTACGTTATATTCTCTATTTACATTGAAACTTCTATTTAACGGACTATATATAGAGAAAATTCTGTTATATCGAGGGTTCGTTAGATGTGAAACCCCCATATAACGGATTATAAGGAAAGAGATGTCGTTATATGGAGGTTTACTGTATCTATTATAACGTGATGTACTCCAGTAAATATCAATATTATAAATACTTTCCCCTATACTCCAATAACAATGTTTATGAGAGTGAAGTAAACCCTCTCAATAGCGGATTTCTCAACAAAGTAATGGATATAGTAAGTCCTCTCTATACCGGACTTCTCAATAACGGAACTTTTTCGACAACTATTATCATCTATCGCCAACACCATCACCCCATCACCACCGTATATCATCACTACCATCACCACCATCACCACCACCACATAACTTCATCTAACTTACCCATATACACATCACAATAAATAGACAAAAGGTGAAATAAAGAAAACGAACATTGGAAAGTAATAAAGAATGAGAAGAGGAAGTAAAGGAGACGACAAATGAAGTTAAAGAGCAATAGAAGATTAATAAAGACGGGGGAAGAGGTGATGAGGGAGGCAGTAAAGCTCAAGACAGCTGCTGCCACACTTTATAGCTCTGCTGACTGATATAAACTGCAGCAAGTCTTAAACTTTCTTAAGAGAAATTCTACAGATGTGAGAAATTTGATAGGTGGATTTTTTGATGTTTCTAAAATATTTGTTGTGTTTATTAAGTGAAATATGTTTTTTTTAATGTTTCTTAGGTAATGTTTGTGTTTATTAAGTGAAAATTTAGGTTTTTAAACGTTTCTACGATAAATATCTCCCTAAGTAAGTAAAAAATTGGATTCCCATAGGTTTTTACTTTAATTTTCCCCTAAACTGGAGATACGAAAATTCACTAGACGTATTCTGAAAAGTTTCTCTGGCAATTATGACAGAACGAATCTACCTGGCTTTTGAGTCCGACTTAAATAGGAATTCTCAAATATTCCCCTAAAATTGAGATATGAGACAAAACTGGAATTTTCAGAACACTTTACGTCAAATTATTGCTTCTGTAGATGTAACATATCAAAACATGGATTCTCAAACGTCTCTTACGTCAAATTCTACTCTCCACTGAGAGACACAAGAAATATTAAGATGGATTCTCCCAGATTCGTAAGATGAAATTTCTCACGTAAATGAAGACGTCAGAACGCATCCAACAGTCGCTCTTAAACCACGACACAAGAGACAGCGACTGACTACGACAACCAAACACCACTGAGATAAGCCAAACTAACCCACCTGCTTCTCTTTCTCTCACTCTCAGTTACGGGAGGGAGAGAAATTGTGTGAGAATCTTATGAGAATCTTGGGAGAATCTAGTGAGAATCTTGTGTGAATTTTGTGTGAATTTTGTGAGAATGTTGAAAATTTTGTGAGAATGTTGAGAATCTTGTGAGAATCTTGTGAGAATCTTGTGAGAATCTTATGAGAATCTTGTGAGAATCTTATGAGAATCTTGAGAATCTTGTGAGAATCGTGTGAGAATCTTTTGAGAATCTTGACCCGGTTTATTATGGAACTTGTGAGAGGAGAGAGAGGGCGAGATAACACCTTCATGAATTATAGAAAAGAAGTCACTGGAAGAGACAACACAACCATGAATAAAACATGTTCAGGCGGAAGTGATGTTGTCAGTGCAGAAGAATAGGGGCGAGGATAGACATGACCTGATATGACCTAAGAATAAGGACTAATAAACGTGACCTAATCAGAGAAAAGGTCATAAACAAGAATCGATTCTAAGGTCATGAAACTGTGACCCCCCAAAAAGTTATAAAAGTGACCTGATTAAAAAAAGGAGGGTATATTGTACATGACCTAAACTAAGACAGGTTATGAACGAGACCTTATCTGGGGAAAAAGGGTCATAATGTAACTTGATATAAGAAAAAAAGGGTCATAACTTAACCTAATTAAAAAAAGGCTATAAAAATGACCTGCTTAAAAGAAGGACAATATACTTGACGTGATATAAGAAAAGGGTGTTAACGTGACCCGATATAAGAAAAAAAAAGGGTCATAATCGTGACCTGAGCTAAGACAGAGGTCATAAACGTAAGTCGACAACACCTGAAGTAAAACACAAAACCAGGACTGTCAACACGGTCTTGTAGTAGGTAAATGTTAAGCCTTTTCGTCGGAATCTTTGTTGTTTTCTTGTATTTCCTAGAATCATAAACATTGGCTCAGACGAATATATGATCATAAACTTTGGTTAGGTCAAAGTAGGTTACGTTCAGCTTTACGTTTAGGCTAGGTTAAGATGGGTTAGGTTAAGTTACATTAGGTTACAGTAGGATAGGTTGGTTTAGGTTTGATTAAGTTAGGTTTATGGGTTAATTTGGT
Organism: Homarus gammarus; assembly: GCA_958450375.1. Lineage (NCBI taxonomy): Eukaryota > Metazoa > Arthropoda > Malacostraca > Decapoda > Nephropidae > Homarus > Homarus gammarus. Next base: position 1,080,400 of record CAUDMG010004128.1, on the reverse strand, counting down.
TTTGAGTTAGGGTCAGCTCAAGTCAAATTAGGTTTGGTTGGTCAAGGTAGAATATGTTAGGCTAGGTTAGAGTATGATAGAGGTTAGGTATCAAATAAGGGTCACGGAAGTATAGTCACGAAAGCTACAGTAACCACGCCAGAGAGAGAGAGACGGAGAGAGAGAGAGAGAGAGAGAGAGAGAGAGAGAGAGAGAGAGAGAGAGAGAGTAAACAACAACACAGAACCTGACTTAATCTAACCTAACCTAACCAGATCCGCTGTTGTAATATATGCAAATTAGTATTTTGATCCAAAGATTAGATTAACCCTCTGGTCTTTATTACCAGTGTTATATTCACCACCCATGTTAAGTTTAATTCCAGCTTGGGAGAGAATTGCTTTTACTGTTTGATGTAAAATGTTCCAAGTTGCTGGGGTTATGACGCATAGTGCATGTCTTTTATTTCCTGGACAGACGAGGTAGGAACTAAGTGCAGTATTTGACGCATTGTTCTACATGTCTTTTGTTTCCAGGACAGACGAGGTTAACAATTTGAAGCGTGACTTTTCTTTGTTAAGTTTCTATAGAGCATGATGAGTTCTCTTGTGTAATGTGATAATTTCTGGAGTACGATGACTAGATGCCTTGAGTACGATGATTTAACCCCCTGAGTACGATGATTTAACCCCTTGACTACCGTGAGTTAATGCACTGAGTACCATGACAATGACGATGACATGACGATGATTTAACCCTGAGTACGATGACTTACCCCTGAATACGATGACTTAACTTCCTTCAACACATATTTTCTAAGACACTTCATTTACACTCCTCATGCACTTCATTCACACTCCTCATGCACTTCATTCACACTTCTCATGCACTTCATTCATCAGTTCCACATCTTGACAATTTTCTCTCCAACATTTGTTTTGCTTTTAATTAACAATACTCTATTATTTCCTTCAACATTTGTTTTATGGGAGACTTCATTCAACTTCATTCACCACTACATCATTACTTCCTTCAACATGTGTTTTCATTCTTCGGGGGGCCGCCCTAAGAGCCAGACTCCTGCAATAAAAGATTCATTTGGAGCGGCATTGCCCAGACCTTTACAATGGAGGTGTATTTTTTCATTTGCGCAACGCTGCCGCAATTTGGCCCCCTGCCTGATTTTTTAGGGTGGGATCTGGCTCCCACCCGGTGCCAGATTCATTCTGTGTGTGTGTGTGTAGGGGCAGATGGGGGGGGAGGGTAGGGGGTAGGGGGGGAGGGGGGTAGGGTTGGGGGTTGGAGGGGTAGGGGAAAGGGTTAGGGGAGGTAGGGTGGGAGGGTAAGGTGAAGAGGGTAGGGTAGGAGTAGGGTTGGGGGGTAGGGTTGGGGGTTGGGTTGGGGGTAGGGGGCAGGGTGAGAGGGGGGGGGGGAAGGGGTGTCTCGACTAAGGTCTTTCAATTGCCGTCAAGTTTACATACTGGAGTTTCTTAAGTCTTTCTTCCTATGTCCTTGTTTTGCTTTGGCTCTCCCTCCCTCTCCCTACCTCTCCCTCCCCTTCCCTCTCCCTCAATTCCCGCCTCTCTCCCTCCATCCCCCTGACACCCCCCCCCCTCCTTTCCCCTCCCTTCCTCCCTCCTTCCCTCTTGTTGTTTTGCCTCCCCTTTTCTTTTACTTGAATGAACTTCTTCCTGTTTTCCTTCGGTTTGCCTTTGTTATCATTCACTTGTGTTGTAAGAATTTAGAATAAACTTAATTTCCTTTTTCTTATGAATCTCTTTTGTCTTCAGGTTTTTTTTTTTATTTCTCATTTGAATTAATTTTATCCTGTTGTGTTTTCCTCGGGTTTTGTTTTTAACTTTTATTAGACTAAATTTATTCCAATTCCGTTTTCTCGTTTTATTTCGACTTTTGTTAATTTTTATTTGAATTAATTTATCTCTTGTTTTGCTTTGAATAAGATTGAAATTATTTCTCGTCTGTTTAGTCTTTTTATTTTAAAGAAAGGAGGAGATAGAGAGAAAGTGATAAAGGAAGAGGGAGAAAGTGATACAAGAAGAGAGAGAGAAAGTGATAAAAGAATAGAGAGAGAGAAAGTGATAAAAGAATAGAGAGAGAGAAAGTGATGGAGATAGAGGGATTGATAAGGGAAGAGAGAAAGTGAGCAGAGAGAAAGCAAGATAAAGGAGAATGTTAGAGTGATGCATGGGAGGAAACGTTGAAAAGAAGCACTGAAGCGAAGGGAGAGAGAGAGAGAGAGAGAGAGAGAGAGAGAGAGAGAGAGAGAGAGAGAGAGAGAGAGAGAGTAAAAAGAAGAATAAAATATAAACGGATACTTAAAGAGAGGATAAAGAGAATTGAAGGAGAAAGAGAAAGACGATAAAACACCACTAAAAAGAGGAGGAGGAACAGAGAAGAAGGAGAATAATCAAAGGAGGAGGCAAGAAGAATGATAATATGAGAAAAAGAAGGAGGCAAAAAAATGGAAGGAGGAGGCGAAGGAGGGAAATAGTGAGGTTGACGACGCCATTCGCCGGGGGAGAAGGAAACTGTATTTCCCGTCATATAAGAATTGAGGAGGTGGCGTAAACCAATAAAACAGGAGGAGAGGACATTACGGTGGAAGGAGAGAAGAGAGAGGAGTAGGAGGAAGATAAGATGGAGGAGGTGGAGGGAAGCAGAGGAGGGAGGCAAAGGTGGAGAGAGGCAGAGGAGGAAGAGAAGGGAGGAGGCAGAGGAGGAGGAGGAGAAGAAGAACTGAATGGGGGAGGTAGAGGAGGAGGAGGAAGAAGAAGTCAACGAGAGGAGGGAGGATGGGGAGGAAGAGAGGAGAGCAAAAGAATGAGGGAGAAGAGAATGAAGGTGAAAGGGGAAGAGAAAGAGAAAGGAGAGAATAAGAGGAAAGGGAAGAGAGGAGGTGGAGGAAGAAACGAGTGGTAGGGAGAGGAATGAAGGAAGAGGAAAGGGGGAAACGGAAGGAAAGAGAAGAAAGAGGAAGAGAACACCAAAATAAAGAGGAAAATGCGTAAAGAGTCACTCAAACACACACACTTAAGACGCACTCAAGCCTAAAAATGCACTCAACATCTACAAAATGCACTCAAAATACAAAGACGTACTCAATTTACAATAAGCGTTAAATTCTAAAAAAAAAAACACTCGAATTTGAAGAGGTACTCAGTGAAAGCACTCAATTTACACAACGCACTCAAAAGGCCTTGTTCGGTTATGTGAGTGTCACGTCTCAATGGAGCACTGTTTGATCTGGTTAGGTTAGGTTAGATTCGGTTAGGTTAGGTTAGGTTAGGTTAGGGTCCCAGCAGAAAAGATATTATGCTGGGAACGCTGAGAAGAGACGAGTGTTTACAGCTAACAATCACAACCACTTGTGATAGTTGACCTCCTGAGTGCCCCTAAATAGCCCTTAACAAGCACCCCTTTTTGAGGTCATGACTCCCCCTCCTACACTCACTTATAAGGGGAGAGGGGTGAAGGGAGGGACTGGGAAGAGGGAAGAAGGGGAAGGGTTAAAGGGGGGGAGGAAGAAGGAGAGGAGGAATAGTGAGGGGGAAGAGGGAGGAGAAGAAGGGAGGAAGAAGGGAGAGAGAGAGAAGGAGGGGCGAAAGAAGGAAGGGCAGGAATAGTGAGTAGGAGGAAGTGGGAAGGGAAGGAAAGGGAAGAAAGAGGGAGGGGGGAATAGTGAGGGGGGGAAGAGGGAGGATTAGAGGGAGGGGAAGAAAGAGGGGAAGCAAGAGGGTGGAGAGTAGGAGAGGGGATAAGAGGTGAGGGAGGAGGGAGAGGGAGATATAGGGAATATCTCACATCCCTCAGAAGGCATAAATAAGGCAGGTTTTACCGCGATAAACGACCCGTCACGTCCAGACCCACACATTAGCCCACATTATAAGCCAATATTTCGTAAAACTCAGTGTACCAGCCAACACCACCCCCGGCCGCTTCTGTAACACCTCACTTTATAATGAGAGAGAGAGAGAGAGAGAGAGAGAGAGAGAGAGAGAGAGAGAGAGAGAGAGAGACGTAAGATTTCAACTGAATACATTTAGAAGTAACATTTTAACTGACTACCGGTTTATAAAAGGTATCTGGTATATAAAGTATAAGCATATACTATAAAGTAAGTATTTATAAACGGCATATGCTATATCCAGTACAATAATATAGCACAAACTGGTAAAAATAGGTATATAACACACATATATGGAACACCCATTCTAAGCATATGGTACAAGGTATGGTACAATGACGGTACACACACACAGCAGAAGTACCTAGCACCTGTCGTATATATATAAACTAATGGTACAATCTGGTAAGGAGAGTATTTCAATAAATGATTCTATTCAATTTAATGAGCTCAGTTTATTTCTGAGCCTTGAGTCCTGGTTAGTTCCATTCAATTTCCACCTTAAGAGGCTTGTATCTCTAATTCCTAGGTGAGGAGGCTGGAGGTAAGGTCTTGGAGGTTGGACGATGTTGGAGGTAGAGGAGTGTGGTGGAGGTAGCGGGGTCTGGGGGAAATGGAGGGAGGGATTAGTAGGGAACTGGGGGAAGGAAGAATACTGGGAAAGAAGGAAGGACAGAAATCGTCATTCAGGAAATCCATTCACATCCCCCATTTAAAATATATGGCTATTATTATTTCCCGTGCAATGGTTCCTAATACACACCACGGAGGGAGGAGGAGGGCCTATTATAAAATCAGGGGGGGATAGCCCTTTATAAAATCAAATACGGCACACTAACAAGGCTAATCATAGTTCCAGTCCCCTTTAAAGAACATCAAAGAGTGACGAGGGGGCGCTACGTGTAATGGGGTGAAGGTAGAGAGACATTAGGCAAACATCAAAGTGGTTCTGGAGAGGGAACAATTGGCTCACCTCTCTGTAGTTTGACGAAATTTCAATTATTATTTCCTCCCCGAGTTTCAAAATAGTTTACAGTAGGTCGTCTAAGTTAATTCTCTCTTGCCTCTATAACATTGTCATTTACGACGGTACACTCAGAACTAAATATTTTACACCGTAGGGATTTTTGTTTTACGTCGTTTCTGATATAGGTGAAAATTATTTATATTTACGTAGTTTTCGTGGAATTTTCATTATTTGCGACAATAAACTAAAGTTAGAGCTATGATGAATTCTATCTATAATTTCAGTTCCAAATTATAACACATTATAGTAGACAGTTCCAGGATCAATTAATTTCTCCTATAATCTATAACTTAGGCCAATTAACTAACCTTTACTTAATTAATTTAAATTCGAGATGGTTTACAATTTTCAGCCGTTGCTAATTATATTCTTAATAAATAATTATATCCTTAACACTTTATAAATGACACATAAACTAATTTACCAAGATAAACTAACCTGTACTTTCTGTGTGTATGTGTGTGTGTGTGTGTGTGTGTGTGTGTTCCTCCATAATGAGATCCTTGGCCTTTAATAAGTGACATTTATCTTGATTTACAATGTGATTTTTTTTACATTTTTTTTTTTACTTTTGTATAGAACTTTTGGGGGTTCACTCTGTTCTGATGGATGATACGTTCTTGTATTGATTTATAACGCAAGACTCTCTCTCTCTCTCTCTCTTTCTATCTCTTTCCCTCCCGCCACCCTTGCCCTCCTTCCTCTCTCTCTATATATATATACCTCTCTCACTTCCCTGTCCTCTTTTCCTTTCTCTCACACTCTCTCCCTCCCTCCTTCCCTCCCTCTCACACTTCCCCCCTTCTCTCCCTCCCTCCATCCCTCTCTCTCACACTCTCCCCCTTCTCTCCCTCCCTCTCACACTTCCCCCCTTCTCTCCCTCCCTCCTTCCCTCCCTCTTACACTCTCCTCCTTCTCCCCCTCCCTCCTTCCCTCCTTCTCACGCTCTCCCCCTTCTCTCCCTCCCTCCTTCCCTCCCTCTCACACTCTCCCCCTTCTCTCCCTCCCTCCATCCCTCCCTCTCACACTCTCCCCCTTCTCTCCCTCCCTCCTTCCCTCCCTCTCACACTCTCCCCCTTCTCCCCCTCCCTCCATCCCTCTCTCTTACACTCCTCCCTTCTCTCCCCCTCTCCTCCCCCTCCCTCTCACTCACCAAACACCCCTCACTATCACAGTATCATCGGGTATATAGAATGACAGCGCCGTTCACCCCACTGAGAATGAAATCGAGCTGTGTGTTTATATTCCCACTGCAGCTAAAAGAACGTATCTAGTTAATAATGAAGTGTCTTAAGGGAATTTTGATATGTCTTTCGAGTATATTTTTTTTCGTTTTATCTTAAGTGTGTTAGATACGTTCTGATATTCCCATCTACGAGGAAAGACTTGACCTTACGATATTTTAAGTGAGTCAGTTAGTTAGGTCCTTACAACAATATTTACGATTGTTTTTTTAAGGTACGAATCATAGTGAGTGGGACCCCTCTTTCCTTCCACCCTTTAAGTCATATATAAACAATACCACCAACCCTCGTGTCACATATATGAAGGATTTTATTTTTTATTGATTTTTTTTAAAGTTAATTGGAGTAAAGGTAAAACAACAGGTGTGTATATTAAGTGTCATCACCTTAATGCTGTGTTCACCTCGCTATTGTCTTTCTTCCAGCATCTCTCTCTCTCTCTCTCTTTTTATTTCTTGTTCACTTTCTTTCTCTCTTTCTCTCTGTCTTTAGTTTATTCCAGACTCTTTTCTCATCTGTTTATTTGCGTTTATGTCTGTGTTATCTTCTGTTTATGTATCTGTCTCTCTCTATCTCTCTCTTGTATTATCTATTTTTCTTATCTCTCTTCTCCTCCACATAGTCTCTACTCTTTAGCATCTTCTTCTCTCCTTTCCTCCTCCTCCTCTCCCCCCTTCCTCACCCTTCACCTTCAACCACTCTTTCCCACCTCTTACCCCTCATTAATCCCCCTTTCCCCCTCTCTTCCTCCTCCTCCCCCTCTCCCTCTTCTCTTCTTCTTCTTTCCTCTACCCCCTTTTCTTCCTCCTCCCCCCTGCCCCTCCCTCTCCTCCTCCACGCCCCTTTTCTCCCCTCTCCCACCCTCCCCTCACCTCTTCTCTTCCACCCTCCCGCCCTTTTTCCAGCTCCCACCCTCTCCCCTTCCCACCCTCTACCCTCCCCCCCACTCCTCCCTCACTTCCAAATTATAAGCTGTTCGTTCCGTAATGAGAAGCTCAACGAGGCTGTTAATCGAAGCATGTAACCCACACTGTGATTACGTACGCCGGGCCCTCTGTGATTAGCCACCCACTCTCCCGCCCTCCCACACCTGCCGCCCACCTCCCCCACCACCCTCTCTTTCTTTCCCACACCTACAGACCACCACCCCCACACCCCTTCTCCCTATCACCCACACCTGCCGCCCACATCCCCTATCCCTACCCACCCCTCTCCCACACCCCTACCCACCCCTCTCCCCCACCCCTACCCACCCCCTCTCCCCCACCCCTTGTGTACAGACCACTCATTGAAGTCAGCTCTGGAAACTGGAACGGACACTGGAAATGAAACTTGAGTCTGGAAGCTCTAAAAAGATTCTTCCTTCTGTTGGTTAAAACTTAAAACCCAAGATGGATAAAACAGTTAAAACAGTCTACCTTTTGTTTACAGTTTACAATAAAGGGATAAAATAACCCCAATGCAAGTGTATTTTGTTATTATTATTATTACGTCATTAAAAGCATTCTGTTTTTTCTTTTGTTTTTGATCAAGATAATTCGATTTTTTTCGTCTTTTTTATGTTTTTTATTCAGCATTTTTTTTTTTATTCAGCTAAAGTAGTCGTTTATTGGTTCAAGCTATATGGTGGTTCAGCTAAAGTGTGGCTCAGTTAAATGTTTCTTATTGTAGCTCAAATTGTGTTGTGGCTCAGCTAAATTATTTCTTTTTTTTGGTTCAAGCTATTTTTTATTCCCTACGGGGTGACGCGAGGCTGACCTTTTGTTCATTTTCTTGAGCAAAATTTGTGATTCGTCTCTAATCTCTTTATGTCTGTCTGTCTGTCTGTCTCTCTTTATCTCTCTTTATCATTATCTATCTTTTCTCTTTCTTTCCTGTCGCTTTTTTTTTCTTTTTTAACTCTCTTTTTCTGTCTTTTTCACTTTCTTTCTGTCTCTTTCTCACGAGTTCTCTCTCTTTTCTGCTTCTTTTTCTCTCTTTCTATCTCTCTCTCTCTCTCTCTCTCTCTCTCTCTCTCTCTCTCTCTCACAAACAACACGCGGCCTCACTTTTTTTTCGCCTCACATTTCGTTGCCAACACTTTGGGATTAACTTGCCTCGACCTCCTTGTGGATTTACCAAACTTAATTCAGTGTTTTCATTTGTTTTTGTGTCGTTCGTCTTTTGTTTTACGACGATATGTGTTGGATCAAATTATGTTGTTTGTTTGTTTGTCTTCAATGTTTGTGGATCAATTTCTATCGTTGTTTTTTACGTAGTTTGTGAGTTATTCTGTTTCTCTTGTTTTACTCTGCTAGATCAAACAGGATTTTGCTTTTTTTTTTGTACAGGTAAATTAGGTGTTTTTCAGGATAATTGGACCAAACATTATTCATTTTTTTTTTTACAATGTTATAATTTATTTTTACATTTTTTACAGGTAGTTTGTTGGATCAGCTTTTGCTTAATACTTTTTTACAGGAATTTTATGATACTTACAAAAAACTTCTCTTCTTACATGCAATAAATTAACTCATCTTAGATCAAAATACGTTCAACTTTTTTACAGCATTAATTAAAGGTGTTCGTTATTTTTTTACAGACTACTTGTAAATAAACTTCTGTTCACTATATTTACAAATTAATAGTGTTGCATATTATTTGTTTACAAAGTATCGATTAAACTTAAGCTATTGTTTACAAATAACGATGACTCAACAAAATCCCGAATATTGTTTACACTATTTTTTTTACAGCCAAACAAAAAATTAACGTCATAATCTAACAAAAATGACGACAAAATAGCAAAAGGTTGAATAATTTTTCCCATTTTCTTACAGACAAAAAGTCGAATTACTTTTTAAACGTGGTGAATCAACTGAAGTTCTCAACAAGTTTTTTTTTTATAAGTAACTTGAAGGTTGAGCTAAGTTCAACCTTTACATAGAGACAACTAGTTGGTTTAGACAGACAGACAGAACACCGCTACGCCTACTGTCCCCTGATAACAAGTAACTAATGACCGATATAACTGGTTACAAGCTGCGTTAAAGAAGAGCCCTTGGTGCCCATAGAGCTTATGTGAACGGCTTAGGATAAATTCAGGAGCCTTAGTGTGAACGATGTGAGGGATGGGGGGGGGGGGGGGGTAGGGAAAAGTTCTCTATGCGGGTCAGTCAGTCAGTCAGTCAGTCAGATCATCCAGGAAACAAGTTCATAAAAGGTGAATTCAGGTTTTATTCCTGTAATATTTCCGTCTTTGTATTGTTAATGATATTACAAGTGTGTGTGTGTGTAGTGAATTCTGATCCCTGACTTGGAAACATATATTCTCTCTCTCTCTCTCTCTCTCTCTCTCTCTCTCTCTCTCTCTCTCTCTCTCTGTCTCTCTCTCTCTCTCTCTCTACTCTCTTAATCTCTCAGGACAACGCTTGGAGTCGACAATGACCTTTTCCCTCCCAGTGTGATGGAATAGAAAGGGGCCTCCGTTGTTGATGGTAGGATGGTAAATTGACTGAACTTAAATGGAAAAGGTGTGCGTCGCTAGCCATGTGGAAGAGAAAGGGATGGAGAGATAGGAGAAAATGGGGATAGGAAGGGAAGGAGGAAGAAGGGAGGGTAAGAAGAGAAGGTAGGAGAGAAAATATGGACTGGGAGGAAATGATGGAGAGGGAGATAAAGGGAAGGAAAGTATAGGGAAGGAGAGACGAAGGAAGAGAGTAGGTAGAATAGATGCTAAGGAGATAGAGACCGGAAGTAAAGGAAGAGGAGGGAGAATAACAAAGATAAAGGAAGAGGGAAAGTAGAAGAGATGGAAGGAAAGGAGGAGTAGAAGAGAATATAAAAAGGAAGAGGAAAGTTTGAAGGGAAGGGAGAGAGGAGGTGGTAAAGAAGGAAGGAGGCTAGAAAGTGAAAGAGAGAGAGGAGGAAAGAATGACGTACGGATGGAGGAGAGAGAGAGAGAGAGAGAGATGAATACCCTGACGTCACTGCCATTAAACCCTTCATTGTACACTTTGCTCGCTCGTTTGGTCGGATGGTTGGATAGAAAGACGATCGGATGTTTGGTCGGTCGGGTTTTCAAGTAATCGATTGGTCGGGTAGTTTTCTGTTCGGCTTGTCGGTGTGTCAAAAGCTCAGTTGGTCGTGTAATCGGGATATCAGACTACGTGTGGTCGGAGTGTGTGTCGGGTTGTCGGTTACTCTCCTGAATATTTGGTCAGCCGGGGGAGCCTCGGCTTCGTAATGAGAGGTCGTTCACAGGATAACGAGGCGGTTCATTAAGCATATAGAGGCCGTACTTGTGGAAGCCAGCCGTATTATGAAGCCCAAACTACCGTACACATCCCCGTCCCTCCTAGTGTGTTATGAGGCACCTAATGTGTTATGAGGCACCTAATGTGTTATGAGGCACCTAATGTGTTATGAGGCACCTAATGTGTTATGAGACACCTAATGTGTTATGAGGCACCTAATGTGTTATGAGGCACCTAATGTGTTATGGGGCACCTAATGTGTTATGAGGCACCTAATGTGTTATGAGGCACCTATTGTGTTATGAGGCACCTATTTTGTTATGAGGCACCTAATGTGTTATGGGGCACCTAATGTGTTATGGGGCACCTAATGTGTTATGGGGCACCTACTGTGTTATGAGGCACCTACTGTGTTATGAGGCACCTAATGTGTTATGGGGCACCTAATGTGTTATGAGGCACCTAGTGTGTTATGAGGCACCTAATGTGTTATGAGGCACCTAATGTGTTATGAGGCACCTAATGTGTTCTCTACCATCTAGTTCTAAGAACCGGGAACCCAGAGGTGAACTTTTCGTCTATGTATGTATGTATGTATGTATAAAAATATAATATACACACATACAAAGCACCACATCATTGTAAAATTAACTAGATTTCAACATGGTCTCCTCTACATAGTTGATACACAAGGCAGCCCAGCATACAGAGACTAACTAATTCCACCATTACAGCCCCTCGCCTGTGTACAGTCCACCTGCGTAATAATATACAAACATTATCTACACAAACACACACACACACACACTTGATTACTCTCTAACATGCAACAGTAGGCTGGGTACGTAGGTTGGTTAATGATAATAATAATTAGAGTTACTTGTTCTTTATATTCTCTCTCTTTCTCTCTCTCTCTCTCTCTCTCTCTCTCTCACGCAAACATACCACAGGAAATTCTCTCTCTTTCTCTCTCTCTCTCTCTCTCTCTCTCTCTCTCACGCAAACATACCACAGGAAATTCTCTCTCTCTCTCTCTCTCTCTCTCTCTCTCTCTCTCTCTCTCTCTCTCTCTCTCTCAACACACACACGCACATTCCACAATAAGGTAACGGCTTCTGTTATATGTTTACACGAGCCGAAAACCCACCCCATCTTCACCCTTCTCACATCACCTCACAACTTACCTCTCCCTCCCCTCTACCTCCTTCTCTACGCCTCTCCCTCCCTTCTACCTCCTTCTCTACGCCTCTCCCTCCCTTCTACCTCCTTCTCTACGCCTCTCCCTCCCCTCTACCTCCTTCTCTACGCCTCTCCCTCCCCTCTACCTCCTTCTCTACGCCTCTCCCTCCCCTCTACCTCCTTCTCGACGCCTCTCCCTCCCTTCTACCTCCTTCTCTACGCCTCTCCCTCCCCTCTACCTCCTTCTCGACGCCTCTCCCTCCCCTCTACCTCCTTCTCTACGCCTCTCCCTCCCCTCTACCTCCTTCTCTACGCCTCTCCCTCCCCTCTACCTCCTTCTCTACGCCTCTCCCTCCCTTCTACCTCCTTCTCTACGCCTCTCCCTCCCCTCTACCTCCTTCTCTACGCCTCTACCTCCCTTCTACCTCCTTCTCTACGCCTCTCCCTCCCCTCTACCTCCTTCTCTACGCCTCTCCCTCCCTTCTACCTCCTTCTCTACGCCTCTCCCTCCCCTCTACCTCCTTCTCTACGCCTCTCCCTCCCTTCTACCTCCTTCTCTACGCCTCTCCCTCCCTTCTACCTCCTTCTCTACGCCTCTCCCTCCCTTCTACCTCCTTCTCTACGCCTCTCCCTCCCCTCTACCTCCTTCTCTACGCCTCTTCATTCCCTCTACCTCCTTCTCTACGCCTCTCCCTCCCTTCTACCTCCTTCTCTACGCCTCTCCATTCCCTCTACCTCCTTCTCTACGCCTCTCCCTCCCTTCTACCTCCTTCTCTACGCCTCTCCCTCCCTTCTACCTCCTTCTCTACGCCTCTCCCTCCCCTCTACCTCCTTCTCTACGCCTCTCCCTCCCCTCTACCTCCTTCTCTACGCCTCTCCCTCCCTTCTACCTCCTTCTCTACGCCTCTCCCTCCCCTCTACCTCCTTCACTACGCCTCTCCATTCCCTCTACCTCATCTACCTCTCCCCCTACATTTCCTCACCCTCTCCCTCATCGCTAGGTAGTGCGTGAAGGCCTCCAGCACGTTCCCCTAAGCCCGTCACAACACATAAAATAACGTGTGATGTCCTACCCTAGATTCCTGTCTTCTGTGATGGAAGTGTGGAAGGATGAAGGACCTGGTGTTGGGACCTGGTGTTGGGACCTGGTGTTGGAGTGTAGGTCCTGAGTGGTGGGGTGTAGTACCTGGTGTTGGGGTGTAGGACGTGGTGAGGGGTGTAGGACCTGGTGTTGGGTGTAGGACCTGGTGTTGGGGTATAGGACCTAGTGTTAGGGTGTAGGACCTAATGAGGGGTGTAGGACCTGGTGAGGGGTGTCGGACCTGGTGTTGGGTGTAGGACCTGGTGTTGGGGTATAGGACCTAGTGTTAGGGTGTAGGACCTAATGAGGGGTGTAGGACCTGGTGAGGGGTGTAGGACGTGGTGAGGGGGTGTAGGACCTGGTGTTGGGTGTAGGACCTGGTGTTGGGGTATAGGACCTAGTGTTAGGGTGTAGGACCTAATGAGGGGTGTAGGACCTGGTGAGGGGTGTAGGACCTGGTGAGGGGTGTAGGACCTGGTGAGGGGTGTAGGACCTAGATCACAATATGTCATTTCCACCTTCGTCAAACTTTATCATTTAGGAGAATTCTGCGATCCGGCCTTAATGAAATCTATAGCTCGCTGTCAGAGAATTGTCGGGACCTTTCTCTCTCTATCCGGCTTCATCATCACACTATCCGGCTCTTCCCTACATGATTTGATACCCCTCGACCATTATGCTATCCGGCTTCCCCCTCGTCTACCCGGATCCATAACATGGAATTGTATCCGGCTTCTTACCACGACTTTCCTTCGTCCATCACAAGTTCCGGCTCGTGTTGCACCATCATGTGTTCTGTTTACCCTTCACTACACCACTATCCGGCTCCCTTCCTACACACAGAGACACACACACTATCCAATTTCTCCACCACCATACACACAAGCTATCCGGCTCCATTAATTTGTCCTAGACAGCTCGTTACTCTACTCTATCCGACGCCCCCCCCCCCCACACACACACACACACTCTCTCTCTCTCTCTCTCTCTCTCTCTCTCTCTCTCTCTCTCTCTCTCTCTCCATCATTGTGTTCTGTGCGGGTCTCGAGTCCCTGCGAGATCCCATAAGGAAATGAGGTTTGGGGGAGAAAATTTCATTTGTAGTTTTTAAGGCTACGAGGTGACCCCTGGGGCGCTGATAGGGAGGGGGGGGGGGGTTGATGGTGAGGGGGTGAGGAGGTGAGGGAGGAGAGTGGGTAGTCGAGGTGGGGAGCAAGGGAAGGGGAGCACTGAGGGGGGAAGAAGGAGTGAGTAAGAGGCGCGCTGATAGAGAGGAAGGAGAGGGGGTATGGGAGAAGTAAGGGCCAGAGGGGAAGAGGAAAGTAAGAGATAAAGAGGGAGAAGAGTAATGCGGAAGAGAGAGGGGAGGAGGGGGAGGGAGACGGGGAGGGGGGGGGGCTCTGGAGGGTGAGAACATACACTAAGGTTTCTTGAAGGGGAGAGAGGAGGGGGAGGGAGGGATGGAGGGGGAGGGAGGGGAGGACCATCTTGGAGGAGGACCTTCTTGGGAGGCCTTTGTAACCTCCACTGAGAGACAAATAGACATTAAATGGATATACAAACAGACAGACAGATATATAGATGTAAACACAGACAAAGAGATAGAAATAGGCATATATACAGACAGATAGACATTTAGACACATATATAAAGACAGATAGACAGAAAGACAGACAACCTACTAACAGATATTTAGACATACAAAGAGGCAGATAGACAGACATACATTCATTCCTACAGCCAGACAGATATAAACAAAGATAAACAGACAAACAGAGTGACAGCTAGACAAGCAGACAGACACAGTGACAGATAAACAAACAGAGTGACAGGTAGACAAGCAGACAGACACAGTGACAGATAAACAAACAGAGTGACAGGTAGACAGGCAGCCAAAGAGACAGACAGAGGGACAGATAAACAAACAAACAGAGTGACAAGTAGACAGACAGAGTGACAGGTAGACAGACAGAGTGACAGGTAGACAGACAGAGTGACAGGTAGACAGACAAACAAACAGTCAAAGGCCAGGCATGAAAGAGGAGAGGGATCCAAGACACCTTTGTTCTGTCGTAAATATGTCATTTTCTTGTTCTTGGGAGAGAAATCTTTTCCCAGCAAGTGAGAGACTGAGGAAAAAGACCTCTCTTAGTGACTGACAGACAAAGGGACACACACACACACACACACACACACACACACACACACACACACACACACACACCAAGCATACAGACCCTAGACGTACAAGCCACCAGAGTGTTTTGATGTAGTGTGTGTGTGTGTGTGTGTACGTAATAAGTAAGATTACATGTAGTTTCATCCATGTTAATGTGTGTAGTTGTAAGGTGTAAGAATGACTGTCTTTAATGTCTTTAATTATATATATAAAGACGCCTGGGAGTTGAGAGTCACCAAGTCCAGGGCTTGACCCGGAACCTAACCTAACCAGAGGCTAACTAATCCCAGGTAATGCCTATATTAAAGACTAATTACCTTAACCTTTGCCCTTATGACTTTACGAACCATACCAGGTATTGTTGTGGGTATAGTCATCGAGAAAGAATACCCACATCTACCCACATCTATCCACATCTACCCACATCTACCCACATCTATCCACATCTACCCATATAAGAATTTCAAATCAGGGTATTGTTTTTCGATGTCCCTGTGTGAATATATATATACCTGTCATAAAACACGTATCTCCTTCCGTTATCGAGTTACGCTGTTGATATCGAGACAGAGACTCGTATAAATAGTTCCCCTCTATCTGCACCAGTGACCGCCTGACTCATACACTCTCTCGCCAGCGTGAGTAAAAATATCAATTAAAGCAGATGATATCACACATACTGGGTCCTGTTAGCTGTATTCATAGCTTTCTATTGATCGTTCTAAATTATGCATTACACGTGCCTCCACTACGAGAGAGAGGGAAAAATATACCAGGACTAATATTATGTTGAGTTCATTTAGCGAGAGGGAGAGAAAAAAAAGAAGAGGTTCCATTTTACGCCTCTGACTAATGATGAAAAGGAGGCCATTTTTAAATTAATTTTATTTGGGTAAGGATTTTTTTTTCTTTTGTTCCATTTGTCAAAAGGTTCTCGTGGCGCTGAGATTTTCTTTTTGCTCTCTCTCTCTCTCTCTCTCTCTCTCTCTCTCTCTCTCTCTCTCTCTCTCTCTCTCTCTCCTCCAAGTTGTATAGCGTGACAAAGAATGATTCTCTCACTCCAAAGATTTTGCTTTCTTGTTTACCTCTGGGATTTTAGGGTCTAGAAATTCCCAGAAGAAAACCTTGCGTCTGAAAATCATGTGTTTAGAAATCTGGAGTCTGGAATTATTTCTGTGCAACTGTGTCTCCAGCGGCTCCCCAAAGTATATATACTTTCTATATTGTTCCTGTTGGTATATATATTATTAACGAAACTACTCTAATAAACTGTATCTTATTTATACATTACATTAAGATTTTATAGTGATCATTAAAATTCATAAAAAATAAGAGTGATAAAATACGAAGCAAAAGAGTTAAAATAATTAAATATATAACTAAACAATTACGAGTATTGTAAAAATACAGTACACAAAATACATCAATTCTGAAACTAAAATACATAGCAGAACCCTAGTCCTAATTGATCACAACTTAACCTAACCTAACCTAATCTAACCTAACCTATCCTAACCTAACCTAACCTAACTCTCAAGACTAGGATCAAGTTCTAATGAAACCGTTCAAATAGAACCCAATTGCAATTAAACCCAATTCAAATAACATAAAGGTAAGGTTCACCTAGTTTGGGTTCATTAGAATTGTATCTAATTATAACTGGGGTCGATTAGAACTGGGGCCCATTAGCGCTGGGGTCGATTTGACTCTAAAACGATTTTCTACATTCATTCTTAACAACACTACATAAACACACCATACTTTATCACCACATAACCACCACCACACCACCACCACACCCTCAGACCACCAAACCACCCCTAGACCACATAACCACACCACCACTCCCTCAGAACACCACATCACCACACCTCCAGACCACTATAGCACCACACCTCCAGACCACCACATCACCACACCACCACTCCCTCAGATCACCACACCATCCCACCACCACACCCCCACACCCCCACACCACCAGACCCCCACACAATCAACATAAAAATTGCTTCAGAACTCGATAATACACATTGAACACCTCCCACAGCCAAATGACCTCCAACTCTTCCTCTTTTAAGCGATTTCGTCAGGTCGAGAGGTCCAGTGAACGATATCTTCACGCTCGTGTTGTGCCGTGAAGACCATATATTAAACCATTGACTTCCGAGGTGCAAAAACATTTTCTGGTTCAAGTGGGATATTTTATATGGTGAGAATTAATGTGTTTATGTAAGTCAACATTTGTGTGGATGTTTGTGAATGTTTATTGTTTATGATATGTTATCCAGTATAGGTGTATGGTATATAGACTCATAAATGGTTAAACACACGCGTGCTTATATAGCCATTTACAAACACATACACATTTACCACCAACAAACACACATATATATATACTGTACATACACCTATGCTTTATACACACACATACATACATACATCTAGGTAGTTAGGTAGTTTAAATAGTACACAGGTTAATCCCACTGACATCTACCTTCACCAGTAATATTTGCAAATGGTTAATTTTGGAATTAAGTGACTGCGTGAACTAGGGGGGGGGGGGGGAGGTAAGGTGGGGTGTGTCTGTGTTTATTTGGGAAGGAATATATGTTGACTCTGGCAGGATAAACGCTGTGTATTTGGCGAACATTCTCTCTGTGTATTTAGACGAGATCGAGTATGTGCAGCGGGCGAGTCAGTCCACACAGAACTGCTTGCCGTGTAGCACAATTTACTATGGTAGTTTTATACAGCACAGCTTCTCAGTGTTATTCTGACTGCAATTTGATATGTGCGTGATACGGCGGCCGCCTTGTTTTGAGGGAAATGTTTTACTCCGGAAGTTGGGTCGTGGGATGGTGTATGTGTGTGTGTGTGTGTGTGTGTTAACTTTTACCGAGAAAAACATGTTCAGTCAACTCTGCCTCAGGCCTCGGTGTCAGTTGTCACAAGTATACTCTTCTTCCTTTTCCTCTTCTGCCTCCCTTTTGTTCTCCTGGTCCTCCTCCTCCTCCCCTCTTCCTCCTTCCTCCACCTATTCGTTCTCCTCATCCTCCTCCTCTTTCTCTCCGTGATCAGTATTCACTGCAGCAATTTGCAACAATATTAACCATTCGCAGAGCTAAACTGCGACATTCTCCTGACCAATCAGATTAGAGCACTAACCCTCTTAAGAGCTTACCGACGCTAGAGGGTGAACCCTGAATAGGGAAAGTCCCGCTCAGGAGATTCTTGAAGGTGTAGGTCCGAGACAGTGGTGGCGGAAGTGTCTACGTCTGGGCACTGTCTCTCTCTCTCTCCCTTACAAGTTAAAGAAGAAGAAAAAGAATCGAAATCTATCCCAAAACATCATTTTATACCGATTCAGCGTCTTCCTTAATATACGGGTGAGAATCATGCCCCTCATTGTCTCAGTTATGAAAGAGAATCAGAATCTATTTATTAGTTGGATCTTCATTACTATAATCATGATGTATTTCTTGTAAGGTGAATCAAAATAGAATCAGAATCTATGGGTCGAGTCCTCACCACCAATGACAGAATCAGAATCGATCAACTAGTTCCCTGTGCCTTTATCAATAACACTAAGTCTACTGTGAAATAAATGAGAATCAAAAACTCTCTTAACCACTGAGACACCATTGCCACTTAATCTCTTCTCAATATACCTCAAAATTTACTGAGAAACAATCACAAGTACAGTATTCAGGTATAAAGTACAGGTACAGTAATTCCCATATAGTGACTGTATCATAATAACTCTATGTTAATAAATACATAAAATTTATACAGGTATTCAGGTGTAAATTACAGGTATAAAAATTATGGACAATATATAATTTAAATTTCTGTTGGTTTATCGTTTAGTTTATTATTACAGAAGTTTCTTATTACCGCATCAAACAAAATTCAATAGAAATCTCTCTTTATTTGTTATATTCATCCCCCTCTCAAAAGTAAAACAGTTTTGGGTGTATATAGCAATCATCTCCATCAGTGAGTTTGTCTGTAGATAAATAGTGTTTCGGTAGAGTAACTAAACTTCTATCGGGAACAATGTAATCAAACTTAGTCAATAAGTTCCTTGTATACGATTGATGATCACTATTGAATTGGTCTCGGGATATTGAAGCTGAAACAGTAAACCCTGAAACACTGAACCCCAGACACTGAAACACTGAACCCCGAGACACTGAAACTGGAACACTGAGCCCCGAGAGACTGAAACATTGAACCAACTCCCGAGACATTGAGACATTGAACCTCGAGATATTGAAAATAAAACACTGAACCCCGAAACACTGAAACCGGAATAATGAAACTGAAACACTGAACCCTCTAGACACTAAAGCCGAAACACTGAACCCCCAGAAACTGAAACACTGAACCCCCCTGACATTCAAACCGAGACACCGAAACCCTGAACCGAATGAAATGAAGACACTTGATACTTAACACACAGGGAATATATGATACCGTCCCTCTAGTCTTCTTTGCCTCTTATCTTCTTTACCTTCTCTACATCCTTCGATTCTTCCCTGTCTCCCTTTTTCCTTCCTTCCCTCCTCTCCCCCCCCCCATCCCTATCACCCTCCTTCGTACCTCCCTCCCCCTCCCTACTCACCCCCCCCCCCAGGCAATGTATCACCCCTCTTGGCTAGGGACACCGGAAAGACCTACCTAGGAACCCGGATATTACAGTGTGGTTTTTACTAGACATTAACACACACACGAGGGGTTGTGTTTCCTCCAGCAGTCAGACATACATACGGACACAGACAGACAGAAGCACACATACACACAGAGGAACACACACAGAGGACCACACACACAGAGGACCACACACATACACAGAGGCACGCACACACACATAGGAACACACACAGAGGACCACACACACACACACACACACACACACACACGCAATTTATACCCACTACATTTTTTTCCTTTTTCTTGACACGTAAAAAAGTCATAATAAAAATTTTGTTGGTCTTAATATTTTCTTCTTTTCTTTTGTTTTATTCTTTCTCTTTTATTCTTGTCGGATGATATTTGTTAAGGAAGGATATTTGTTCTTGTTATTGTTGCCATAACTTGTGTGTTTGTTGGTGTGTTTGTGGGAACGTTTTTCTTATTTTTATATTTGGTGGGAAAAGTGTTGTTGTTGTTGTTGTTGTTGTTAGTGTTGTTGTTATTGTTGTGTTGTTTTAATTGTTGTTGTTATTGTTATTATTGTTCTTATTGTTGTTGTTTTAATTGTTGTCGTTATTGTTGATAATGTGATTGTTGTTGTTATTGTTGTTACTGTTATTGTTGTTGCTGTTATTGTTGTTGCTGTTATTGTTGTTGTTATTGTTGTTGTTGTTATTATCTGTCTCACAAACATATACCAGATTTCCTTCTCTCACAAACACACACCCGATTTCTCCTCTCACAAACACACACCCGATTTCTCCTCTCACAAACACACACCCGATTTCTCACTCTCACAAACACACACCCGATTCCTCACTCTCACAAACACACACCCGATTTCTCACTCTCACAAACACACACCCGATTTCTCCTCTCACAAACACACACCCGATTTCTCACTCTCACAATCCAGATTTTCTCGCTTTCGTTGACTGAAAGCGAGAAAGAAGGGAATGAAAAGTATCTTAAATAAAAAATGATAATCTTGGCCGCCTGAAGACGTGCCTCATGACTTTATGAATTGATTGTGGAAGTGAGTGAGTGAGTGAGTGGGGGGGGGGGGGGAGACAGAGTGAGTGAGTGGGGGGGGGGAGACAGAGTGAGTGAGTGAGTGGGGGGGAGGAGAGAGAGAGAGCCAGGGTTCAGTTCCATCTACGCAGGGGGCCCCTTATCAATCACCCTTTCACTTCTGGTTTCTTAAAGATTCCTTCTTTATTTTTCTTCCTTTTCTTTCCCTGTTTATTGGAGAGGAAACTTTTTTTTTCCATTTCCCAGATTACTAAGAGATTCGTTCCTTACTTTTCTGATTTTTCGCGTATTTTTACTTGATATTTTCCCTATTCCTGAAGAGGAGTTCGTTTTTTTCCCCGTTTTTTCTGGATTTCTAAGATATTTTCTGTTTTATCTTTGTTTGCGTATTTTTTCCCTTTTCCCGTTTTTTTAATGATATGTAGGTCATTTTCCTTGATATTTCATGTAATTTTCCCTTTACTTTCTCAGTAACAGTAAGAGTTTCCTGCATTTTTCTTGTTTTCTCCGATAACTGAACTAATCAAAACGTTTTCCCCTACATTTTTCTTAGTAACTGAAGAAGATACAACATTTCCCCTATTTTTCCCCTAGTAAATAAAGAAGAGACAACATTTCCCCTATTTTTTCCCTGGTAACTGAAAATGGGACAATATTTCTCGCATTTTTCTCCTGTAACTCGCGACAAGACGACACGCTTCACTGCCCCACTATGGAGGGACGCGTCGAAATTATTATACTGAGACTCCGGGTATAATCAAACCCGGGAATCGGATCCGGACCCGAATTTCAAGAATGAAACCCAGGATTTGGTTATATTAGTTCCCTCATATTAGGTTGGGTTAGGTTAGGTTAGGTTGATAGATTTTGTTAGATTAGGTTAAGCTGAAAAAGTTAAGCTAGGTTAGGTCAGATTAGGTTAAGTTAGGTTGATAAAGTTAGATGACGTTAGGTTAGGTAAACTTAGGCTAAGAGTAGATAACATACTGCAAACTTAAGGTATAGGGTAGGTTAAGTTAAGTTAGGATAATTTAAGTTAGGTTAATTTAAGTTAGGTTAATTTAAGTTAGGTTAACTTTCATGTACAGGTCTTCGGCATAATTAACCAATCCCTTAAACTCGTAACTCAGGACATTCTCAAAGATTCATAAGGCAATTTGCATCTCCCTTAAGTGGTAATGAGAGAACACATCTCGTTACGGCCGAGTCTCAGTGTAATTTCGGTACCATTTCCTCGATTGTCTGTGTAGTTGTTTATGTTAGGCTCTTAAAGACTCTTCCTCATATATCCCAGTTAAGGAAATGAATTAATGAACGAACGTTTGTGAGTCAGAGTCATGAGTGATGGCTGAATATCTTCCCCTAAAATAGACCAAGTGAAATGGCATCTTAACATGGTATTTGATTCTCCTGTTTAGGTCACGTATAGGTCATGTATAGGTCAAAGTTCATCCTTGTCTTAATGTTTCGTGTATTTCAATTATTAGTGTTCATTAGAGAATAAAAATGTTAAATATAGTTTAAAAAGTAAAAAATTTTATGATGTACTCGGTAAATAATTTAATGACCTCACATATATTACGTTAATTAAACTCTATGGCACAGGTGATGACAGTAAGTTCCGTGTTTACCTAAAGTGTTCAAAACAATCTTTGAGTCAGAAACAAAACAGCAGATTATATCCCGTACAGATTCAAAGATTGGACAATGTTTACAAAAATCTATCGTAGTTTCCCCCTTAAATGAAAACGGAGACATGAAAAAAGTCACACAGTGTTCACTAATTATATAACATTTTTATATAATCTGGATTAAAATTATATTAATCTCATTAAAGGGATGTTAACTTTTCACCAAGAATTTAGATTCATAAAGTAAAAATATCCCTAAATCCTGACTAATTACGTGTGTGTGTGTGTGTGTGTGTTTTACATTTTTTTTTTCCAGGAGAGAATATTTCAAACTGAGAAACACACTGATGTCATCCTTCTCATTACACAACATTATATTTCTCTTCGATTTTTTTCAGGTAATATTCCTAACACTGACAGTAGGAGTGAGTGACATCTGACAGCGTGGAACAGTAATGACATCTGACAGCGTGGAACAGGAGTGGCAGCTGACAGCGTGGAACAGGAGTGACATCTGACAGCATGGAACAGGAGTGAGTGACATCTGACAGCGTGGAACAGGAGTGACATCTGACAGCATGGAACAGGAGTGAGTGACATCTGACAGCGTGGAACAGGAGTGACATCTGACAGCACGGAACAGGAGTGAGTGACATCTGACAGCGTGGAACAGTAGTGACATCTGACAGCATGGAACAGGAGTGAGTGACATCTGACAGCGTGGAACAGTTGTGATCTGACAGCGCGGGTTGACTGGAAGCCACGGGTTATTTAGACCAGCTCGACTTAAAGCGACGCTCTTCTTCAGCGCTCTTGTCGCCAAATCTAGACACGGTGCAGTGAATACCGACAAGTGATGATTCTTTCCCCCCTTACCAACGAGAATCATACAGTCTTCCTCATCATCCATGCGTATGATACACCTCTGTCTTGCGTATGATACACCTCTATCTTGCGTATGATACACCTCTATCTTGCGTATGATACACCTCTGTCTTGCGTATGATACACCTCTGTCTTGCGTATGATACACCTCTATCTTGCGTATGATACACCTCTGTCTTGCGTATGATACACCTCTGTCTTGCGTATGCTACACCTCTATCTTGCGTATGATACAGCTCTGTCTTTCGTATGATACACCTCTGTCTTGCGTATGATTCACCTGTCTATCTTATCACCCATGCGTATGATTCACCTGTCTCTTATCACCCATGCCTATTCACCTGTCTATCTTATCACCCATGCGTATGATTCACCTGTCTATCTTATCACCCATGCGTATGATTCATCTCTGTCTTTCTTCATCATCCGTACGTATGCTAAAACTTCTGTCTTCTCCCTTCCAAGCGTGTATCATACTGCGTCTTCCTCATCATCCACACTCATCATACGCATCAGTCTTCCTCTCCACGTTTATTGGCAGGTATCATACGCCATCTCCCCAGGTTATCGACAGTTATCATAGGTAATATATCAGGTTATTGAGGACTATCATACGCAGTCTTTCACATCACCAATGCCAATCATACGCAGGCTATCGTCATCAACACCTGGAAATATATCTTCAACAGTGAAAAACATATTCCGGAGTGAGAAATATATCAGGAACTATATCTCTAGAAATGAGAACCCCAATGGAAATATATCTCAAGGAGTGAGAAACATAGAAGAAATATATTATCTCCAGAAGTGAGACAAACAAGAAATAGATCCCAAGAAATGATAAACATACCAGGTAATATATAATTCCCAATAGTGAGAAACATACTGAGAAATATATCATATAATCCCTTTTCTCAACAAGGTCATTGGCTATAGCTGTTCATTCCTCGTTTCTCATCCAATTACTTAATTATTTATCTTCTTCCTTCTCCATCAAATCCCCTCCATCCCACTTTTGCCCCGAATCTACCCCGCCCCGCCCCGTCCCGCCCCGCCATCCTTCAGTGTCCTCAGGCAACTTTGGTCCCATGTTGACTTAGTATTAATTGGCTCAGGACAAATAACGTGGATAAACACAACTTGGGATCTCTCTGTTTGTGCCTGGTATCACTCACCAGAAAAGCTACTGAATTTTTAAGCTGAGAGGCGAGGCAGACTGGCAAGGGTAAAAATGAATTTCTGAAGACCCCTCCTCCTCCTCCTTCTCCCTTCCATTCCTCGCAAGAGATTTGGGCGGTGGAAATTTTCAGGCGGGGAAATTTGGGTGGGGAAATTTTGTGGTGAATTTTTAAGGAGGGGAAAATTTCAAGACGGGGAAATTTTAAAGGCGGGGAAATTTCAAGGTGGGGAAATAGAGAAAAGGGGAAAAATTTTAGTCCCCCGTGCGATTTTGGACGAGGGAATTTTGGTGGGTAAATACTGGCCCTATGTGAGGGGGGGATTACACTCCGCGTTCTTATTGGCTCGTATGGCCTTAGTTACAAGCCGTAATTGGGTTGTTAGGGAGCTATTGGTGATTTAGAGACTTCCGATAATGACGTCAACGCCCACCAGGATTAACTTTAGTTATTGAATTGGTAGTTTGCTTGTTTAGCGGAGGAAAGGGAGGCGGAGGCGGAGGGGGAGGATGGAGGTTGGTTCCTGCCTAGCTGCCACAGTTGAAAAAGATGAACGTTAACCACAAGAGTTGATGCTGGTTAATGCTGGCTATTGTGTTAGATACATGTGTTAAGAAATGGATATAGTGCTCTTCATTATTCTGTAGGTGTTATTATAAGATGTTCAATATATCGTAATGCAATGTTTGTCAGATGTTATTCAAATAGTGTAATTGTTTGATATGCTAAGAATAACAGTGTAATGTACTCCTAAATAGGGCCTATTCGAATCATGGCCTATTAAATTGGGGTCTATTAGAATAAGGACCTCCTAAAATGGGGACCTATTAGAATCGGAGCCTCCTAAAATGGGAACCTATTAGAATCATGACCTACTAAATTGGGGGTCTATTAGAAACGGGGCATCCTAAAATGGGGCCTATTAGGACTCACAAAGATCTATTTGACCATCAACCCTCTTTCCCTGACCCCTCAACACCCTCCCTGACCCCTCAACACCCTCCCTGACCCCTCAACACCCTCCCTGACCCCTCAACACTCTCCCTGACCCTTCAACACCCTCCCTGACCCCTCAACACTCTCCCTGACCCCTCAACACCCTCCCTGACCCCTCAACACCCTCCCTGACCCCTCAACACTCTCCCTGACCCCTCAACACCCTCCCTGACCCCTCAACACCCTCCCTGACCCCTCAACACTCTCCCTGACCCCTCAACACCCTCCCTGACCCCCAGTGTTTGAACAATCTAACCCATCATCAGATTAACATTTCCCCAGAATCAGATTATAATTTCTCGGCTCAGGAGGTAAAGAAGATCAACACTGTCTACAAACCCGAGTTCTTGAAAGATTTCCTATGATATTTTGTGTTTTACGGTGAGTTAGGTAACCTCTAAGAGCTCACTGATTGGCTGAGAAGATGGTGAACGGTAAAATTCATCCATGACCCCCGATCCGATCTCGTTCAGGTTGACTCACTGCACCCCCAGGCTTGCTAGGTTCAATATTTACCAGTATATCCACTAACTGATATTCAATTCTTAATCACCTAATCACCTAATTACTTCTCTTTTGTTGTCCATGGTGTTAAAACCCAGGTAATTAAATAACTCTACCGTAACTAGATGAGATGTATTGTCCTCATGGAAAATAATAACGTATTGCAGTAATGATAGTGTGGTAGTATAATTATAACGTGGTATTGTAATGGCTATGACGAGGTGTTATGGCAATGGTAGTGACGTGTGATAAATGAGAACAATCACGTGTTTTTTTTTATTTTTTAGTGACAATGATAGAGTATTGTATCATCGAATTATATCACAAGAAGCCAACAGGGTTAAATAGATTAGACATTATAGAGAGATAGAATAACACCGAAAAAAACACTGAATGAAGTGAAACAATAACGAATGAAAGGAGGAAAAAAATCCCATTACATGCTTACCTCCCCCCCCCTCCCCCACACAAAAAAATGACAATATTGAATTATATCGTATGTGATATAAACAAGAATGATGATAAAGCTACCATGATCCTGTGATTTTCTATAAAGCTGATAGCGTGTGGGCGTGTGTGTGGGGGATCTGTTACTCTACTTTAAAGCCGCCTGTACCCTCATATAATAATGCTCCATCGTAAAGTTACCATTGTTTTTTGGTTTTTATCATGGTATAGTGTGGTGTGGTGTGGTATTGTGGGAATAGTGTGGTATAGTGTGTAGTGTGGTATCGTGGTAGTAGTGTGGTGTGGTGTGGTGTAGTATGGTGTGGTGTGGTGTGGTATTGTGGGAATAGTGTGGCATAGTGTGTAGTGTGGTATAGTGTGTAGTGTAGTGTGGTGTGGTATCGTGGTAGTAGTGTGGTGTGTGGTGTGACACAGTGGGTGACTCAACTAATAGGTCGCCTCCCTCCCCATCCAGAACTATTAGAGAATAATCTAACCAAATGTAGCTAGTTCTAACAGGTCCTAGTGCTATTGGGTACTAGTTTTAATGGGTTCCCAGTGCTAATGGCTACTAGTTTTAATGGGTTCCCAGTGGTAATGGCTACTAGTTTTAATGGGTTCCCAGTGCTAATGGCTACTAGTTTTAATGGGTTCCCAGTGCTAATGGCTACTAGTTTTAATGGGTTCCCAGTGCTAATGGGTTCTAGTTTTAATGGTTTATGGTTTTAAGGAGATTAATCTTATTGAACCTCACTTATAAGAAGCTCCAATTATATTGAGATATAGTCCTAATGGGCCCCAGTCCTAGTGGGCCCCAGTCCTAATGGGCCCCAGTCCTAATGGGCCCAATTACAAGGGGTACATATTATATGGCTCAGGGGTAACTAGTCTAGACCTGAGCCCAGTTGATTTTCAAGCTGACAGTGACGTGTTCTGTTAATGTGACACCAAATATTGTTCGATGATGGTGACATGTAGTGGTGATGGTGACACAGTGATGATAATAATGGTGTGGTGCCTGGCGGTGATGATAGTATGGTGACAGTAGTGGTGATGATGACAAATGGTAGTGGTGGTGATGGTGCGGTGACTGGTAGTGATGATAAGAGTATGGTGATGATGATGATGATAGTATGGTGACAGTGGTGGTAATGATGGTGAATTAAAGAACACTAATTTAAATATCCTCTTTATTTTACATTACTCTCACATTATCTCTAAAAATCAATCACCCAAACGATTTCATATATTTACGAGAACAAATTACACGAACGATACATTGAAAATCCGGATTCACTCTTGTTGACACTCGAGAAACGATTCTAGCGAGACATTACATTCCTTTATGGAGCCATAGATGATAACTGTGCAATATTACGGTATTTTAAAAGCGACTACAGCTTCAAGATGCCTTAAACCTTCCCCCCCATCCCCCTTTCTCCCCCCCCCCCCCCCAATGTTGTGCGACTTTAAACCGGCCATAAACCCTCTATATCCGGAGCATCAGACGACCATAAACCGGATTCCGAAGCCTCGTAACGAATAAAACCACAAAATCCTCGACAGTGAGAATCATATATGGCTCTGTGCCCCGATTCTCAATGAGACTCAAGTTAATGTGTTTATAATTATTGTTTTTTTTTTGTTTTTTTACAGTAACTTGGGATAATGTTAACGCCATCTAGTTAAGGTATGATTGATCAAAGTATGATTAGATAAGGTATGATTGATCAAAGTATGACTATTCAAAGTATAATTGATCAAATAGGCCGTAATCTAAATGGGATAATAACAAAAAAACTTATCCAATCCTACGAAGGTCCTGTAAGATGTGGGCTTCAGGTCATCATATTTTCACACGGTATAGAGGAGTGGTGGTGTATCGTGGCTGTCATGTCCCCAAATACAGAGGAAATGAACCACTACAGTAAGTCACTTCCACCACGTCCAGGGCTGAGAGGTCGTAATGTACATCCCACGCAACGAAGTTTGTTAACCTAACCTAACCTAACCTATATCGACGCTTCCTATACGCTGATTGTATACTGTATATATATCTAGTTATTTAATTGGGTATATATGGGGTTTGGTTATGTGAGGTGTGTGTGTGTGAGAGGGATATGGAAGGGGCTTGTGAGAGGTGAGAGAGGGAGTATGGGAGGGATGTGTGGGGTATGGGTGTGTGAGAGAGATGAGGGAGAGGGGTGTTGGAGGAAGAGAGGGATGGAAAGAAGAAGGAGGGAGTTAGGGAAGGAATAAGCAAAGAAAATGAAGAGGGTAGAGAAAGAAGGAAGAAGAGGAAGAGGAGGAAGAAGAGGAGGAGGAGGAAGAAGAGGAGGAAGAAGAGATAGCAGTGTCGTAGTGAGTGAGGGAGGACCATTGATGGAGAAGAAGGACAGCGTCTCTTCAAGCTCGTGGCAGTGACGTCAGGACCCTCCCTCCCTCCCTCCCCCCCTTCCCTCCCTTTCCACCCTCACTCTTCTTCCCTCAGGTCACAAATATCCTGCCTTTCTCCCCCTCTCCTCCCCCCTACATAGAGTAAACAAAGATGTGGGTGGCTCTCCTGGGTGACCTGTAAACAATGCAAACAAATAGTATAAAGTAAGTGGCTTTTCACTCCCCTTGGTCACCCTTAGAAAGAGTAAACAAAGGGATAGGTGTGGATGGTCCCTCCCCTTAGTCACCCCTAGACGGTATAAACAATGGCCACCACAGGGTAAACAAAGGGATTGGGTGTAAATAGCCTTTCACACCTCTAAGTCACCCCGAGCATTGTACACGACGAACTGACAGCTGTGAAGGGGTTGTTTGTATTCACTCCCTCTCTTTCTCTTTTTATCTCTCTCTCTCTCTCTCATTCGCTTTCTTTTTTCACCTTCTATTACTCACTCGCCTTTTCTTTCTATCTCTCTATCTCTCACTCGCTTTCTCTCTATTTTTCTCTCTTTCATAATTTTCCCTATTTATTACCACTTTTTCTCTTCTTATTTCTCTGTCTATCTTTCCCCCTTTCTTACTAATTTTCTCCTCCTCTTCCTCTTTGATTCCTCTTTTGTTTACCCTCAATCAATCTCCTTCCTCACTGTAAACCAATCCCTGTCCTGGGCCGTATTGTTGTGCCTCTGTTCTCATTACTCATACCTAGAAGATCGAGTGAGAAGCGAGCAGAGACCATTGTAGTTCTCGACCTATGTGAGTCCTCAGGTTAATTTGTGAATAAAAAAAAAAACTCACACCATGATCACACCCAAAGACCTGTTGTGGTTTATCTGGTATTATGTGTAAATTTGCCTTGACCTCCACCCATCTACAAGGTCAGGTCAAAGGTCAAGGTCGATCTCACTAGAGTATAAAGTTTGCTTTTTACCCTCAAGCGCTTGTTTTCAGTGATATAGGGTTTGTTTTATGTTAGTTCCCCGAAAAAACAATAAATTTAATATCAAACTAAAGGATTAATAATAAACTAAGTACTAAAATATCAGTAAAAAAACAGAGAGCATCGTGAGCGTGTCTACTGATGGTGTTAGAACGGTTAAACTATAAAGACAGAAACATGAAGTGGTTGTTGTTCGGTGGCCCCACGAGGCGAGGGTCTGATCCCCGATTTCACGAGGGCTAGAGAATCCAACTCCATCATCTGCTAGTGGGATCCCCTTCACCTGACACGAATATGGAAACCCACTCACTGTCCAGGTATACATTACAGCACCGAGAAAGTTTATGTTTCTTACGGGTGATTTAATGTCTGAAGTCTGATTACTGCACTTAACTAATATATCTAAGTTGGTAAATACACTAGTGATCAACAGGTAAAAAGTGATAAACCTTTTTGGTTAATTAGTCTATATTTACATTATATTTCTATTTTTTTATAATAATGAATATGATAAATTCTAACTTCTAGGAATAAAATTCACACGTTCGCATATCATCCACGTACACTCACACAGTTCCAGCACTTACATACACACGTACAGTCGCCTGCATTTATACCTGGTACAGTGGTTGGTGCATTTTGTGAGATGTGGCATCTGTATGCTTGCTTACATCGTATTAAAACTTCCGTAATGATTCCTTGCGGCTATTACGGAAGTTTTAATGCGATGCAAACAAACACAGAGGTGCCACATCTCACAAAATACCCCAGCCATTGTACCAGGTATAAGTGCAGGCGACTGAACCTATCTACACCTACCACGCACCTTCACACATTCCCATACCTGTTTGAAGGTTAGTCCATTTACAGGTACTAACACCAACATCCCGTGCAACATCTGCCCTTTCATGTGTGACCTTCAGGAGGTATGTGAGGCGATAGATAATGCATCGTTTTATTAGGCGGTCGTTTGTTATACTGATTGTTTCAACTGTAAAGGTTTCACAGATTGGTATAATGGGTTCCAATCCTAATAGTTTAGGTAAGGTTAGGTTAGGTTAGGTTAGGTTTAAGTTACATTACGTTAATAAAGTCACGTCATCAAAACAGTTCCCCACACGTCAACAACAACACACAGAGGCAGCCAACACGAGTGACAAACATTATTAGATATTTCATAAAAACTTGTGAGGGAGGAGGCCGTGGCAGCGTGGAGGCCGTGGGGGCGTGGAGGTCGTGGGGGCGTGGAGGCCGTGGGGGCGTGGAGGCCGTGGGGGCGTGGAGGCCGTGGGGGCGTGGAGGCAGTGGGGGCGTGGAGGCCGTGGGGACGTGGAGGCCGTGGGGGCGTGGAGGCCGTGGGGGCGTGGAGGCAGTGGGGGCGTGGAGGTCGTGGGGGCGTGAAGGCAGTGGGGGCGTGGAGGCAGTGGGGGCGTGGGGGCGTGGAGGTCGTGGGGGCGTGAGCGAGTTGCCTCCAATATACAATAGTTAATATCCTGGCTGCTGGTGTCAACACGTTGGTCGTATGTGTCATGTCAGTGTATGTATTTACCAGTAAAATCCTGGATATGTTGTGTCGTGTGTGTGTGTGTGTGTGTGTGTGTGTGTGTGTGTGTGCTCTCTTTATCTATATATTTATGTCTCTCATTATCATTCATAGTAACATAAACACACACCATCCACATTGTATATAAGTATCATTATTATTATTATTATTGATGCTGCTATTGTTATTGATATTGTTCTTCTTATACTCATTATTATTACCATTGCTGTTGTTTTGTTATTATATCATCATTATTATTATTATCTTTTATTTATTTAAGTTTATCTACATCATTAAATCTGCCATCATTATCACTGTATTTTTATCATTATCTATTTTATCATCGTATCTCTCTCTCAATCACCATCCTGACATCCACAATCAACACCAAACTTTCCAAAATTCCACCAGTCAATCACTCTTAAGAGCAGCGATCCAGCTTATACAATGTTGATCAAGGTGTGCAGGTGTGGGGTGAGAGGAGGAACGCACAGGTGAGAACATTAGCAGGTAACTCGTACTCTGAGTCTCACAACACGTTCAGGTTATGTGTTATGGTGATGGTAGTGATTGTTATTGTTAGTATTCTTATTTGTATTACAGTGTTGTTGTTATTGATGATGTTGATATTGTTATTATTATTATACCGAGTGAGGTCATGGATGGCACAGGACGAGAGGTCAAATGTGTGTGTGTGTGTGTGTGTGTGTGTGTGTGTGTGTGTGGTAAAGACGTACACATCACATCAGCTCGGGAAAAAAGTAGCACTCCGTCTAATGGAAATATTAATAATTAATGAATCAATGTAACCTTATTATGTTAGTGGTCTCTCTCTCTTTCTCTCTCTTTCTCTCTCTGTCTGTCTGTCTGTCTGTCTGTCTGTCTGTCTTTTCGTTCGCTGTTCAAAATTAAAGACTTTCAAATGTTAATTAACTGAATAAAATAAAGGAAAATTTACGAATCCGTCCAGCGTCGCCAGTGAGGGGTTTAGTTTAGGTTAGGTTAGGTTAGGTTAGGATAGGTTAGGATGAGGTGTGAGGGAGGGAGAGGAGAAGGGGGAACAGGGAAAGGAAGGGAGAGGGAGGGATGATAGACGGACCATAAGAACATAAGAAAATAAGGAGTCTGCAATAGGCCGGTTGGCTTGTGCATGGCAGCTCCTGTCGAGAGTTACTACCACTCTCTATCATCCATGACTCTATCTAGCCTCCTTTTAAAACTTTCCAGAGTTCCCGCACTTACTACAAAGTTGCTAAGCTTGTTCCACTCGTCCACCACCCTATTTGTGAGCCAGTTCCTTCCTTTCTCCCTCCTAAACCTAAACTTATCCAACTTAAATCCGTTGCTACTAGTCCTATCCTGCTCGGATATTATAAGAAATTTATCTCTATCCCCTTTATTGATTCCTTTCACAGCACTCTTCGTCTTTCTCGGGAATGCAAGTTTAGTTTCTTTAACCTATCCTGATATGGAAGGTTTCTAAGTCCCGGAATCATTTTCGTCATTCTTCGCTGCACCGACTCTAGTGAATTTATATCCATTCTATAATAAGGGCACCAGAACTGAACCGCATAATGGAGGTGCGGCCTGACTAGCGCAAGATATAGTTGCAATAAGACCTCTGCACTCTTGTTACTTACACTTCTAGATATAAAACCCAAGATGGACCAGTGGGATGATAGATGGACCAGTGGGATGATAGATGGACCAGTGGGATGATAGATGGACCAGTGGGATGATAGATGGACCAGTGGGATGATAGATGGACCAGTGGGATGAGAGATGGATCCGGGATAGAAAAACGAAGTCTGCTTTTCTGAGCAGAAATTGAAAAAAAAAAAAATAAATATATTGAACAAAAAGAAAAAATAACAAAACGAAAAAAATGCCAAAAATACCCTAAAAATAAGTCACCCAAAAAAGCCACAGAAATGCCTATTATTGAATTCCGTATAAAAAATCATCTTTATTGGAATTATCCGTACATAAAAATTTGCATATATCGACGAAGGAAATTTTTGTCAATCTGGATATTCAAATATTCAAATGGACTAAAACTTTACCGGATAAAATATTCTATCCGGCCAACTCGTAAACATATGCAGTGGTTGTGTGTGTGTGTGTGTGTACGGGGGGGTGGGGGGGGTGGGGAGGGACTTGTTGCTTTACGGGAAACTTTCTTCGTGTAAGATTATGATTGGATGAAACTTTACACGAACGAAATAAAACTTGACCGATATAAAAAGGGAAATATTTTTAATGTTCCCTAATAAATATTGTACGTTTATACACCTGTTAATTAGGTTAGGTTAGGTTAGGCTAGGGTGATTAGAGATGATATATTATTCTTCCTTAGGGGTTGTCATTACTGCCTGTCTACACTTGATAATTTAATAAAGTCTAAGGGATTTGAATGTCTTCTTCCATTGCTGTGTGTGTGTGAGGGCGTGTGTTTGTGTGTATGTATGCGTGTGTGTGTGTGTGTATGTGTGTGTGTGTGTGTGTGAGGGCGTGTGTTTGTGTGTATGTGTGTGTGTGTGTGTGTGTGTGTGTGGAGGTAGAGGTACTCAATAATAAATACCAAGAGACATGAATCACCAAGTACCTGTGTGATTAATTCAGGATCTACCCACCGCAGGCCTAACACAGTCCCGCGAAGGAAGGAGGGAAGGAAGGAAGGAAGGAAGGAAGGAAGGAAGGATCTAGGGTTATTTTATATTATGTTAGTTTAGGTTAAGTCAGGTTAGGTTAAATCAGGTTAAGTTAAGTTAGGTTAGGTTAAGTTAGGTTAGGTTAAACATCACGTTGTATTAAACCATATCAAACAGTAGAGACCTTATGGCAATGTCCTCTCCTATCACCTCTGGCAACACCTGTCGTATGGCCCCAGGTGGTTGATTAACGATGTACTACCTGTCCACAGGGGTAACTCACCGACCTCAGTAAGCTGCTGGGTATGTGCCTAAGGACTGAGGAATCGACTAATACCCAGCATACATTTACCTGTCTTAATTAGTCTTTGGTACCTGGTGGATTAATGGGTATTACAGGTAACTCTCAGATCCCAGGTATGTACTATCACCTGTTTATCACCTATGTTTACCGAGTTAATCCACTGTAACATCACAAACATTCAAAAACATTTAATTAATCCTTGTACTATAGTCTCTAGCACACTTAAGTAATAAATAACTCAATATTCAACTTAAAATTCAATAAATATTCAAATTAAAAAATTATTTGAACAAACCAAATATCCAAGAGTATTGTAATTTTGAGTTTAAATATCCAGTTAAGTTATTTTTTTTTTTTTTTTTTTTTCATTATAGTTTCTCCGCTGTTGGTCATGGCGGACTAATGGAGTAAAGAAATAATAAATAAAAGATGGAAATAAAAGAGGAAAACAACAACACAAATCAAGTGTAAAAAAAAACTCATAACAAAATAAAACAAGACCATTTTTTTTACGAGTACTTACTCTTATCATGTACTTACATACATACACACATACACACATACACAATATTTACAACTAACAATAATTTCAGTGTGTAATGTAAGAACAGTTTTAAACAACACACAAACTACCAGATATGTTGCTATGTCAAGTACGTCATAATGCTGAAATGTTGCACTGTGTTAAGACCTGCAATATTCCACATTCTGCAATACTTAATTAATTGCTAGGTGCAATATACTACACCTTTGTCCAGTGTCCTTGATGCTGCGTTATATTACCAGTGTGTGACCCATTATATTGCCAGGGATACCATGTGTTGAGTTTAGTATGCAGGAATTCTTAGTAATTGCTAAAGATTTATTCTCAGGTAATTGAAATTTCCTTCTAAATTTCCCTACAGATAAAAAAGTATATTATTTAAATGAAGGAAATTAATTACGGTAAAAAATTAAAACTTATGGTGTATGGAAACTAATACCAACATAACATTAAACTGACTCAATATTTTTACGTACAACAATTCTACAGTAAATTAAAATTAAAAGGTTAATCCCGTGTATTTTTTTTTTCATGTAACATCATAAAGAACCATTTATGTCATTTCAAGCGAATTTATTTTTACGTAATTTTACATGATGTTTATTGTGTACGTGGGGTTATTATTGCTATATATAACGTCATTGTTGCGTCATTGCTATATATAACGTCATTGTTGCGTCATTGCTATATATGACGTCATTGTTGTTTAACTATCACTTAGAAATATCACGTGTATATCTCTAATAACAGATGACGTCACTGTTGCACTCTCTCTCTCTCTCTCTCTCTCTCTCTCAATCAAATAAAAGCAATCCTTCTCTCTCTCACAAACACACAAAAGCAAACATACTCTTTCTCTCCCATCCTCCCTCTCCTCCTTCCCCCTCACCCTCTCACCCTCTCTCTCCCTCTCTCCAGGATGTCCCGGAGATGTATTAGCTCTCGCTCATACGGGGGAAACAATATTTCCAAGGGTGACGATGACAGAACGAGGAAAGTGACCGCCCTACTCCCTCCCTCCCTACTGTCTCCCTCCCTGCCTCATTTCTCTCTCACTCCCTCCCTCCCTCCCTACTCACCCCTCCCCCTCCATCCATCTCTCACTTACTCCCTCCGTCCCTCCTGCCTCACTTATTACTTCCCTCCTTCCCTCCCTACTCCCCCCTTCCTTCCTCTCTCTTGCAATTGCTCACTCCGTCCCTCCTGTTTAACTTCTTATCTCCCTCTCTCCCTCCCTCCTGCTTCCCTCACTTACATTCTCTCCTTCTTGCCTCCATCCCATTCCCTCTTTAACTCTTATCTATGCCTTTCTTCCTCCTTCCTTCCTTCCTTCCTTTCCACTCACTTTCTTACCCCCTCTCCTTCCCTCCCTCTTTCCACGTCCTTCCCTATTCACCTCTTCCTCTCCCTTCCATCCCTCCCTCCCTCCCCACTCTTCTTCTCCTCCTTCTATCTTCTTCCCCCCCTCCCCCTCTCTCTCCCTTCCTCCCCCCTCCCCCTCTCTCTCCCTTCCATCCCTCCCTCCCCACTCTTCTTCTCCTCCTTCTATCTTCTTCCCCCCCTCCCCCTCTCTCTCCCTTCCTCCCCCCTCCCCCCTTCTCTTACATATTTATAATGACAGATGGCTCTCTCAGGTGGCTCTCTCACACCACCTGGTACTGCCGCCTCCCGCATTACCTCCTGTCTACTTCTACGCTATCCATTTATCTACCTGTCTATCAACCTACCAATTTACCTGTCTATTCAACCTACCAGTCTACCTGTCTGTCTATCTACCAATCTACCTATCTGTTTACAAGTCCATGATACTATATCTACCTATCCATCTATATTTCTACCTATCTACTTCACCATCCACCTATCCATATACATCTACTTTTCTACCCATTTGTTAATCTACTTCTCCATCTACCTATCCATCTACTGGCATTGACGTTATCAGTTTCTTGGTAGCATTTATTATGTACATATTTGAGGACGTGATCAATTCAGCTGTCAGTCTTTGTTTGTCTGTGTTACGGTGAGGAGTAGCTGAGAGAGAGAGAGAGAGAGAGAGAGAGAGAGAGAGAGAGAGAGAGAGAGAGAGAGAGAGAGAGATATTATTTTTTTCTAAGGATGTATTCTACCAAACAGGAGTTCTTGTTATTTTAACTGTTCAATCTACTCTCTCTCTATCTCTTTCTCTCTCTCTATTCTCTCCTTCTCTCTAACTCACACTCTCTCATATTTTTTCTCCCCCCTCTCTCTTACTCTCTCTTTCTCTCCCTCCCTCTTTTGACTCTATCTAACCAACCCTCTCTGTCACTCTCTCTCTTTATCTCTCCTACCCTCTCTCACTCCAGTTTTCACTCTCTCTCCCTCTCAGCAGGTTTGATAATGATAAAACTCTTTAATTCAATCTCTATTCAGCAACTTGAACGTGAAATTCTCTCCCCACATCTGACTTACCTAACAAGAAGATCAAGTCTCTTTCTTTTCTCTTATTCTTCTCCTTATCAAATGTTTAGGATCATCTCTTAAGGCCAAAAATAGAATGTTTATAGTCGGTAAAAGATGAGGTGCAGTGGGTGAGTGGATATGGCATCTACTTCGTATCCTAATGGTTGTTGGTTCGTTGAGGTTCGCTTAGTTAATCGAGTCGTATTGTGGTACCTAATTTTACATGTTGGGAATTGAAGGTGATCGAGTGTAGTGTCGACCTATGGAACCCACCTTCATTTTTTTTTAGTCAATTTGTTATTATTTTATAAAAACAAAAAATTAACCCGAACAAGCAATACCAACCCTCATTCAATGGTACCTTGTTCAACACTGTGACCTTAAACTTTGACCTTTTGACCCTTACCGCTCTGTAGTTAATATACTAATAATACAGTTACCTATAATTAGAGACTTAAAAACACAAAGAGCACTAACCACTCACCTTGAATGACCCCACTTACGTTACATATAAAAACACATATACTTATTTAACACTTCCAGCAAAATATTTATATAAACATTAACATAACACACAGTAAAAATTATCAAGTATCTATCACGAGGAGTTTGTAGTGAGGTTAGGTTAAGTTAGGTTAGGTTAGGTTAGTGCCGCCCTCAGGTGATTTATACCTGGCAATGTATTGTGCTGGTGGTAATGAGTGCGATGCGATAATAAGTCATAACAACAGATCTCTCTCTCTCTCTCTCTCTCTCTCTCTCTCTCTCAAGTACCCAAGGAGTAAACACCCATACCAACCCCACTCTCAGGTCGGGAATCGAACCCTGGATCTTTGGTTTACGTAGTGATCATTATAACCATGGCATGTGGTTCCTCATTTGAATATACAACACAGTGTTACCTTCATTAGTATATCCCGTCCTCCACCCCATATACATACAGATATACAGTATACACCCTGATGTGTATGGTAATTAGATTTAGATATTCCAAGTATATTCCAGGTATAACCATTCAGGATTTCAACCCACGTTCTGGACAATTCCTTCTCCTAATTGCCAATAACCCACCAGTCGAATTAGTATAAAAGGCTTTAATAAGTCTCTACAGATTTAATCATCAACAAAATAATTCTCTAACTTGTATAAGACTTCAATAAATTCAAAATATAAGTCTCCATAATCTATTTCCTTAAGCATGTATGTTGAATAATCGCACATAGATTGGTCAACCATAGTCAAAAAATTAAGGTTTAAAACGAACACAAACACATAGGCAATATCTCTCTCACACAGCTGCAATGTTTATACAAGTATCACCTACTAACCTAACCTAACCTAATCTAACCTAATCTAAGAAAATATACCCCCCACCCCACTCCCCTCCAACC
Organism: Homarus gammarus; assembly: GCA_958450375.1. Taxonomy (NCBI): domain Eukaryota; kingdom Metazoa; phylum Arthropoda; class Malacostraca; order Decapoda; family Nephropidae; genus Homarus; species Homarus gammarus. Next base: position 1,041,935 of record CAUDMG010004128.1, on the reverse strand, counting down.
ACTGGTCACTTTGTTGTACGTACGTTCGGGTTTCCTATTATTGACACGTCTATAAACATGAAAGGTAGATGACGGGTGTATAATCAATATTCAGTATGGATAAAGTGTAAGGTGGATCGAGATGGACCTATAATGTCCATATCCACGTGAGGCAGACGAAGGTTAGGTTAGGTTGGTTTGGCTAGGGTAGATTAGGTTAAGTTAGGGTAGGTTAGGTTAGGGTCAGGTGTACTATGGCAAGGGCTCGTCTGAGTTACACTCTTTGTCACACCATAAGCAGACGTGTAGTTGAGACCGTGACCAACACAATGAACATTACGTAGAGAGGGAAAGTCGAGGACACGGCTTCGATGCCTTAGTCTATCCCTTGTCCATTCACTTTCCCTTTATCAGTTTCCTTCCTTCCTTCCTTCTTTTTTTTCCAGTTTGTCTTTCCTCCGTTTCCCTTTACCTATTATCCTTTCCTCCCCTCCTCCCCCTCTTATACTTCCTTCCTCCTCTTTTATGGCTTCTACTTCCTTCTATACCCTCCATCCTCCCCTTCCCTTCGTCCTCTTCTTCTCCCATCCTCTACCTCATCACTTTTCCTTTACCATTTTCCCTTCCTTTTCGCTTCCCCCTTCGTTCTTACCTTTTCCTCTACCCCCTTTTCATATTTTCCTCTTTCCCCCTTATTTCCTCCCCGTCAACCAAATTTTCCCATTTTCCCTTCTTTCCCCATCACCCCCCTTCATTTGTCCCTCTCTTTCCCACTCCCTGCTCCCCACGATGCCCTCTCAACCCCCTTCAATATGAAAAAAAAGTGGGTGGATGAATAGGGTAGCCATCTCTTCCCGTTGGCTGAGTCCTTTAATTAATTCGTGTGAGAGCGAAGTGAGGGGTGAGGGAGAGTGAGGAGTGAGGGAGAGTGAAGGGTGAGGGAGGAGGGAGATTAGGGGAGAGTGAATGAGTAGTGAGGGTCGAGTTAGGGAGAATGAAGGATGAGGGGGGGGGGGGAGATTGGGGGAGAATGAGGGGTGAGGAAAGTTGAGAGGTATAGCTTAGATAAACAGATAAATAGACAGATGAAAGAGAGAGAGAGAGAGAGAGAGAGAGAGAGAGAGAGAGAGAGAGAGAGAGAGAGAGAGAGGGAGTCAAATACTGAGTGAGGAAGGTTAATAAGGAAGTGAGTGAGAATCTCTAACGTCGCGGACGATGTGGTGGGCAGTGCAACATGAGCCACTAAGGGAAGGGGCAGAGGGAGAAAAGGGGGGTAAGGAAGAGGAGAAGGGGAGGTAAAGGGGAAGGGGGAAGAAGAAAATGGGGGGTGCGGAGGAAGAGAATGAGGAGAGGGGGTTAGGAGAGTGGGAGAGGCAGGGAAGAGAGGAGTGGGAAGAGGATAGTAGGAGAGGTAGGGAAGAGGGGATGGGGACAGGTTGGAAAATGGGGTCGGGAGAGGTAGGAGATTGGAAGAGGAGGAGGGAGGAAAGGAGAAAGAGGAAGGAGAATAAACAGAGAAAATGAAGAAGTGGGTAGAAATGGAAGTCCTCAGTATACCAGGTTGGTGACACTTAAGGCTAACATCACAGCCAATATAAGTCACTAAGCCTTCCCCTGAAATCATATGGGGGGGATCTGAGAGTGGACAGCCCATTGTCCAAACCAATCACCTCGGAAAAACTCAACACAGCCATCCCCAATACCAAAAATAAAGCCCCTGGTTATTTAGGCATCACCAAGAAGATCCTCAGCCACATAAACAACCCGGCCATGGAGAGACTGAGAACCACAATGAACGCTTGCCTGGCCTCGGGTTACTAAATTCAAAGAGGCCATTATTACCCTAACACCAAAACAAGGAAAGAACCCCGCCGTCCCACTAAACTACAGACCGATCTCCCTCCTTGAAGTACCTGGAAAATCATAGAAAAAATCATCAATAACCGTCTGAGAAATCACCTGGAAACAACCAACAGAGTCAACTGCAGACAATTCAGGTTCAGGAAAGGAAAGTCCACCACAACAGCGATAGCCCTGGCATGTAAAAACATAGCCAGAGCCGCGGCGAGTGGTAGACAATGTAATCTAACTCTCCGGGATGTAGCGCAGGCATTTGACAAAGTCTGGCATGATGGTCTAAAATATAAGATCCTCCAACATTTAAAAGCTGCTTTGCAACTTTCTTGACGGCAGAAATGCCAGACTGAGGGTAGGACAACACACAGGAGAGACCTTCCCACTCATGAGTGGAGTCCCTCAGGGCAGCGTCCTCTCTCCCACCCTATATATTATCTACACAAATGGCACCCCGCCTCCCACTAAAATACTGTAGGTAACGAAGATATTATGTGCAGATGACATCACTCAAGTAACAACACGTCAAGGAAAATCGCGAGCGTTACAGGTCGACAACACCAGGCGGGAATTAGAAAGGGTAAATAATTACGAAAAACAATGGAAAATCCAAACCAGTCTCTCGAAATTCACAGGGACACCCTTATGCAGAAGGAAAACCCATCCATTAGTAACTAATAATGCCCAGATAGAATACAAAAGCAGAGGCACCCTCCTGGGCCTGCATATATCCACGACAGGTTACTCCCATCATGTCCACAGCAGGAAGGAAAGGGCAAGACGAGAGTTGAGAAAACTATACCGCCTTAAAGCGCTTCCTGAGAAAGTAAAACTCCGCCTGGTGACATCATTTATCATACCGATATTAACTTACCCAGCAGTACCTTCATACTATGAGCACCACTCAAATATTAAAATTACAGGTGGTCCAAAATGAAGCCCTAATATTCGTCACAGGTGAAACACACCCCTTCACCAGAACCACAACCGAGATACATAGAGACCTGAGAATAAAACCCATCAACCAGCAGCTGCACACCCTAGCCAGCAGAGTCTGGCTAAAGACAGAACGATCAGAGCAAGAACTCCTTCAAAGACTCCCACCAGATAACGACAACAACCATACATGGTTCCCAAAAAGTTACCAAATCTCAAAAGGTTCAGTACCACCCCCGATCTATACGGCCAGGCAATAGACAACAAACATCCTTAGACCAGCATCCGCCAGTAGGGTCGGCGGAATATGAAATAAGGCCCTCAAAACGCCCATGTATGGGATAGGGTAGGATGTCTAGTGCCTGCGTCGACAGACAATAACTAACCCATGACACAACCCTTACACCCCATTAGCTTAGCTAGGCGGTCAGCCCGCCCTCTCTTACCTCCTCCTAAATTTCTTCAATTTCCGAACTATAACTTCCTTCCCCCACCTCTAATCTTCTTTCACCACTCCTTTCTCTAAAAAAAAAAAAAAAATTACAGATATAACCGTACAGACATAACACCTCTCTTATAGACCATTAGCAGACACCGGGACAGATGTACCATCGCCTATTCACAACATAAACAAATTTAATGGACCCCAGTTCTAGCAAGTCCCAGTTCGAATGATTTACACTCCTAATGGGTTGCAGTCTTAATAGGCCCAAAACCTAATGGTGAGGTTAAATAGTTCAATAAAGACCATACTCAATAGAAATGGAGCCTATTAGGAAATGGGAACCCTATTTTAACAACATCTAAACAGAAACAGAGACTCTCACATCGTCAACAACACGAAGAAAAACGCCATCTTCGCCCCAGAAAAATACGACTCGAAACAACAAATTTTTTGTATTGTGTATTTCAGCTCGAAAAGTTGTAAACAAACTTGGTGACTACGACTCACAGCACGAGAGGAAAGACAGGATAGGGAGAGGACGAGATACAGGACAAAATAGGATGGAATGAGCAACGGCAGGATAGAATAGGGGTAGAACAAATTTAGAATGGGATAGAATAAGGGTTGAAATATGATAGAATGGCGTAAGGTAGGCGCATAACAGGATACAATGGGATAGGATAGGGGTAAGGCAGGATAGAATGGGGTGGGATAGAGATAAAGCATGATAGGATATTGGTAAAACGGGATAGAAAGGGGTAGGATAGGGATAAAAGAGGATAGGAAGGGAAAAGATGGGGTAAGATAGTAACAGGATAGGACAGGGCTAAGACAGGATACACACAGAAAGCGACGACAACAGGACGACCGTGAAAACAAGTCATTGTTATGGCTTTCGTTAGTGCGTGTTACATGACGCCAAGACTGTGTTACGTCACCACACACGCTATTGAGACGGGAAGGGGGGGGGGTGTGTAGTGGGTGGCGAAGGGGAAGGAAAAAGGGTAAGGGGAAGGAGGGAAGAGGAGGGGGAGAGGAGGGAATGGAAGGAAGAAGAGGAGGTGAGAGAATAGAGGAAAATATGGGAGAGGAAGAGGAAGAAAGGAAGAAAGGAAAAGAAAGGAGGGGCGGGGAGAGAGGAGAGGGGGTGGGGAAGATGCTAGAGGGAGGCAGGGTGGGGGATGACGGCGATAGGGTTAGGATGATGGAGAAGACTGGTGGGGTGGGGAGAGGGATTAGGGATTGATTGGGGGAAGGTATGGTAGTGGGTTGGGGGAGGGGGATGGTAGTGGGGAGAGGGATTAAGGATTGATTGGGGGAAGGTATGGTATTGGGGAGACAAATTAAGGTGTTGGGGAGGGTATGGTAGTGGGGAGAGAGTTTAAGGTGTTGGGGAGAGGCATGGTAGTGGGGAGAGAGGTTAGGGTAATGGAGGAGGTGATAATATGGAAGAGTAATTAACCTCAGTGCCATTTTACATTCTCTAAAGCTTCAGTTTGTGTGATCTTGAGGTCAGGTGAGTGGGAGGTTGGATTCAGTACTAGATGGATCATGGTCTTAGCAAGGTGAAGGTTTTGGCTCCCCGGAAGATGACAAGATCAGTAGAAGCTTGTCACTTGTTTTACTGAGCCACGAAAACTCATTTTTTGTCGCCCATCTTGTGTAGTCACTAACCCCTGACCTCGATACTATCTACTGACATAACAGGGTCACCTTCCCATCCCTTAACCACCCTGAACACTCCCTGATACCTTTCCAGTAGTTCCTTTCCTTCCCTAACTCCTCCTGTTCCATAACCCTCTTCTTGAACGCCTTCCGTCCCACAAGCCCTCAGCACTTCCCCTACCCCCGAAGCTCCCCTCTCTCCTATTCTGTCCCCCTGATCCTTATCCTTTTCCCTAATCCCTTTGCCCCCTTAAACCACTCCATGTACCCCTTTCCTGCCCTTAATTCCCCCAGGTCCCCCTCCAGTCTCCCCCTTACCTTAACACCCCCAGCAGCGGGAGCTACTGGTGGGTCACAGTAACTATGTTGTCTCATCAAACATGTGGCCGTACGTCTGTTTGTCCTGGCCGGCCCCCTCAGTCTTAACCCCAGCTAATGGATCGAATTCCCAGGCCTCTAAACCAATTTTTCCTCCCCTCTCTTATCCGTTTTTTTGTCATCATTCATTTTTGTTTTCCCTCCGATGAAATGTTTTTTTTAAAGAGATAATTTCCCTATCTTTGACCCCTCCCCTCCCCTCTTCAATCTCCTATCTCCCCTCTCTTCTCCCCCTGAAAAACGTATTCGATCCTCCCCACTCCCTCCAAATACTTGACCTTTCCTGCTCCCTCTCATTCCCACTAAAACTCTATTTTTCCCCCTCTCTTCCCTCTTTGATCCCTTCTTCCTTCTCCTCCTCCTCCCACAAAGATCCTCGATCCTTCCCTCACCCCCTCCTCTCCCTTCCTCCTAAAGACTCCTGATCCTCGACCTCCTCCCCCTGACCCCCTTGATCCTAAACCTCCCCTTCCCCACCCCTGACCCACGCTTATCTCCTCCCCTCCTCCTTCCCCCACCCCTGATCCTCCCCCTTCCCCCACCCCTGATCCTCCCCTACCCTCCTGATCCTCCCCCTTCCCCCACCCCTGATCCTCCCCTACCCTCCTGATCCTCCCCCTTCCCCCACCCCTGATCCTCCCCTACCCTCCTGATCCTCCCCCTTCCCCACCCCTGATCCTCCCCTACCCCCTGATCCTCCCTCTCCCTCTTCCCCAGCCCCACCCACCATGACCGTAGCAAAAAGATTAATCGACCATTCTTCGGCCACACGAGATGAGGAAATCTATCAAGGAGATAAAAAAAATCTTACAAATCTGTCGTCTACCCATTCCAGTTCCATTCCAGATTCCAGGAAAGTGAAATGGAAGGATAGATGTTCCAAACACGAGGAAAAAAATCGTAAAATCGGCCGATGTCTTTTAAATCCTTTCCAGATTCCAGGAAGGTGGATGAGGACAGATTTTCCAGACGTGAAGAATTAAGGAAGAAAAAAATCCGAATCTGTCGTTTATCCGTTCCAGATTCCAGGAAGGGGGGGGGTGGGATGATGAGAGGATCATGGAAGAAACCATCACGATAAAAACAAAAAAAAATATGTCTCCTTTCCTTTCCACTTCCCTTCCAGAATGTTATCCCTGATGATGGAAAGGTGGATGAGATGGGCGAAGATCACAAAGCTTCCAACACAAACAATAACATTATAAATCATTTCCTTATCCGTTCCAGTTTTTCCATCCCATCATTTTTTTCTTTAAGGTTTTGTTATCAAAGGAAAATACTCTCAGATTTATCTTAAAACCATTCAAGTTTTTATCTTCCTTCGAGTTATTCCAGATTTCAGTGTATTTGTAAATCTGTCATCTTTCCACTGTCTCCTTTCCAGTGCTATTCCAGATTTTAGAGAGGTGGCTAGGGACTGGAAGAGATTCAAGGAAATAAACATGATATTGTTCCCTCGTCAAGAAAGTTACTCCATATTGAAGTAAATTTACAAATTCATCTGGTTTCCTTTCCACTTCCTTTATTAATATGTTATTCCAGATCCTAATGGGAAAGGTGGAAAGGGAAAAGATACTGAGTAAGAGAAGTGAAGAAACATCTATCTCATATCCATTGCAGCTTCTTCCTTCAAGAGAATATTAAGATTCCAGTAAGATTTATAAGTTCTGTCTCATAGGTGTCCTCTCTCGCGTGTTATTCCAGTTTCCAGTGAAGTTGTTAGGAAGGAAAGACAGTTTCAGAGCTATCAAGAGGCAGAAACTATGAAATCTGTCTCCGATCCATTCCAGTTTCCAGGAAGGGGATATAGTTCCAGAGCTACCAAAGGACAGAAACTATAAAAATCTGTCTCCTATCCATTCCAGTTTCCAGGAAGGATTAAGAGTTCCAGAGCTACCAAAGGACATAAACTATAAAAATCAGTCTCTTATCTACTCCAGTTTCCTTCCTCCTAGTGTACGTGTTATACCAGATTCCAGTGAAGAGGCTGGAGGGAGGAGGGGGAAGAGAGAGAGAGAGAGAGAGAGAGAGAGAGAGAGAGAGAGAGAGAGAGAGAGAGAGAGAGAGAGAGAGAGAGAGAGAGAGAGAGAGAGAGAGAGAGAGAGTTTCGGTGCACGAGCTAATTCAATCACTTTTTGTCAACATAGCATCGAGACTCCCTATCACTTCCAATTACAGGATCAGAGGAGAGTCGAGCCGTCCGTATCTTTCCCGTAGAGTTTTCTCAGGGAATCGAATACCCTCGATTTCAGAAGCGGACTCAGGATTCTATTGAAAGACAGAAAATTAACGAAAGCTGGAAAGAGAGTTGAAGATAAGGGGAAAAAACTGAAGTGGGAGAGAGATTGTAAAAAAGGTGAGAGAGAAGGGAGAGGACGTAGGTGGATGGGGAATTGGAGAATATAGAGAAATAAAGAGAAATTGGGAAGAAAGTGTAAAAGGTAGGATATGGGATAGAGAGAGAAGTGAATAAGTAAAGAGAATTGAAAAATGAGAATAAGAGTCAAATTGAGATAAAAAATGATAATGTTTAGAATAACAATTGAATAAGTGGTGTAAGTCTCTTCTCTGTACAAGGAAGTAACATGACATACTGCAATTCAATCGCCGTCACTTTCTCAACTTAAAAGTCAGGTACCCATTCACAGCTGGGTTGACTGAGGTCGCCCTGGAAGAACCAACGAATCTGAGGATATGAGACGAGCGTTGTGTTCACTCGGCCACAGCATCCCAGTAAGAGAAAGAAATTTCGGAGAAAACACAGTATTAAGGAAGAAACACACACACATACACACACACACACACTCATAAACATACACACGTTCTGTACACATCCGAACACTACCAAAACAAACATTGCCTCTCCTCTTCTCTTTCTCTCACAACATCCCTATCCCTGCTTCCACCTTCTCGACCCACCTACCTTTCCCCCATCACCTGTACGACCCACCTTCGACCTACCTACCTACCCTCTCTCCCTCACCTCCCCCTCGCCCCACCACCTCCCCCTCTCCCCACCACCCCATCCTCTCCCCCACCCCTGTACCGCCTTTACACCAACACACCACCCCACTGGATCAAGCCACCGTGCAAATATATCCCAGTATGTTCGTATTGCAGACGAATATATCATCTAATGCTCGCATATATCCCCGGCTGAGCCAAGTGTCGCCAGTTGCTGCTACGAATATTCAAAGGAGAAGACCTCGAGGAATTCCGTGGATATTCAATCAACTGAGCTTGACCGGAAAATACATACAGATGTCCCCCGCTCTGTTGCCCTTACATGTGTTCCCCGCTACACACACACACACACCATCGCTACACCATATCACTACCGCCACGCCACACACCACACAACGCCATACTTCACTACCACTACACATCACCACACTACACCACTACCACTACACATCACCATCGCCACACCACACCACACACTATCATTATCACCATGTAATCCGTTAGATGGAGGTTTCACTAGATACAACGGACATTCCTCTCTATATAGACCATTAAATAGAGGTCTCACTGTATCTGTTTTCTTTATCTTTCTTCTGCTCTTTGTCTTGATGAAACCATTTTCGGATTGTCTGTAGCTTAAGGCTTTACCTCCAGATATTTCCTGCTTCTGTAACTCATCAATATCACCCGAGCTGGAGGTGGGTGTTGGCTCCTGACTATAACACTGGCGAGGGAAAAACACCTTCGTATAGTATAAAAACTCACATGAGAAATACTACAACTAATAATAGTAAGAATAATAATATAATAATAATATGATAATAATAATAAAAATAAAAGTAATAACAAAAATAATTACATTAACAATAACAATAATAATAATAATAATAATAATAACATTAACAATAATAACAACATCAATAATAATAATAGACGATCCCAATAGCCAGGTCATTTAGATAAAACAGTATTAATAATAAAAAACAAACAATAGTACAATTCTTATTATCATCATTGGTTTGTTTCACGATTCTTTGTCCCGGAGGTTGACTGAGGAAACCCGTGTTATATTCTCCACCTGACGCCCACTGAAGTGTTTGTTGTGAGGCTGGAGGGAGGGAGGGAGGGAAGGAGATAAGGGGGGAGGGAGGGGGGAGGAGGGAGGGAGAAGCTGGTTATCTCAGGTAATATCTCCTCACGTGTCACCTTTTCCTGTTCCCAGCGTGATATTATGAGTGTGTGTGTGTGTGTGTGTGTGTGTGTGTGTGTGTGTGTGTGAGTGTGTGTGTGTGTGTGTGTGTGTCATATATTTGAGATTCACAAAGAATATGTGAGAACGTACTTGAACTGTCTCATTGAAGCTGCGACACAAAGATGATTTCTAAAAAGGTTCCCAACGAAGAGATGAAAAAAACAAAAAAACATCCACACAGGTAAACTATTCTTACTAAACCAAAAACAACAAGAAGGTAAAGAATGAAGTGCTATAGAAATTTCACCTTCAGGATATTATTATACCTTGGGTGAAGTTCTCTCATCGTCAGGTATAAAAAGAAAATATTATTACGACGTTTAGAGAATCCAGACCAAGAGCGGTTAACACGTAAGGTAAAATCCCACCTTACCTAACAAGGTCTTAGGACGGAGAGACACTTAGGCAGGAGGGATTTGGTCCACCTTATTATCCTGGCGGTGGGATTGTGGTCCTGTGGGATATAGTGAGGTGTGAAGATAATAGTCAGGTGAGAGGTGAGGGTAATAGTCAGGTGAGAGGTGAGGATAATAGTCAGGTGAGAGGTGAGGGTAACAGTTAGGTGAAAGGAGAGGGTAATAGTCAGGTGAGAGGTGAGGATAATAGTCAGGTGAGGTGTGAGGATAATAGTCAGGTGAGAGGTGAGGATAATAGTCAGGTGAGAGGTGAGGGTAATAGCCAGGTGAGGTGTGAGGATAATAGTCAGATGAGGCGTAAGGATAATAGTCAGGTGAGAGGTGAGGATAATAGTCAGGTGAGAGGTGAGGATAATAGTCAGGTGAGACGTGAGGATAATAGTCAGGTGAGAGGTGAGGGTAATAGTCAGGTGAGAGGTGAGGATAATAGTCAGGTGAGAGGTGAGGGCAATAGTCAGATGAGACGTGAGGATAATAGTCAGGTGAGAGGTGAGGGTAATAGTCAGGTGAGAGGTGAGGATAATAGTCAGATGAGACGTGAGGATAATAGTCAGGTGAGAGGTGAGGGTAATAGTCAGGTGAGAGGTGAGGGTAATAGTCAGGTGAGAGGTGAGGATAATAGACAGGTGAGGTTAATAGTCAGGTGACAAGTTAGGGTAATAAACAGGCTAGAAGTGAGATTTTCCTCCCAGCGTCAACATCAAAACATTACCTCGTTGAGTAGTATTGTGGACGGGACTCAGCGATAAACCAACTCACGCTCTTAACCCTTGCTCGGCACTAACCTAACCTAACTTAACCTAACCTAACCTAACCTAACTTAGCCTAACCTAACTAGTGACTTTCATCATTGACCTTATAAACCCAATTACTATACCAGTTGTAAAAGTATCAATATAAAACACGTTAAAACACTATTGGTCTTCCTCTCCTTATAATACCGTGGTAACATAACCTAAGGTGGCCTTAATTACCGACATAGGTACAGGTGACACTGATTTATTCTACCCAGGTGTGATTAGACAGTTTGGGTAGTTAGAGACAAGTTATTTAGTCGACTGTACGAAATACGTCTGGTATTTTGACTGGTGGACGTGATGATATAAACTGTCTTTAAAAATATTCGTAGAAAACTGACAGGAGACGTTTTCACGGTTCACAGTCACTTACAATGGACTGTATTTCACTTCTCTTTGTCTTACAGGAACATAAGAACATGATACTATTGTTCTCCGCCCTCCAGAGAGAACACAAAAGCATAACAAAGGATTTTAACATATTTTAGGTTCGGTTAGGTTCTGGCTCCTTCCACTGTATTGTGACGAAGTGGGGTGGGGGGGGGGGGGAGTTCACTACGGCGTAACATACAACCTTGTTAACAAAATCTCAACATCGCTATATACATAAAAATAAAGGGTGTGTGTGTGTCTGTGTGTGTCTGTGTGTATGTCTATGTGTAAGTAAATATCGTGTGTGTGTGTGTGTGTGTAAAAGATCAACTCAATTTGCTATGTTCTTGTGTAAATTGGTATGTCTCGTAAGTTCGTAACAACTTATTCTGTTCTTGTAAAAAAATATTTGTAAATAAGTCGGAATCAATCTTGTAAAATAATTGTAAATAGCCCAGAATATATTTTTGACTGGTGGAGTTATTCCTATAAAGTCAGAATCGTTCTTATCTATTTGAATTAAAATTTATCTCGAGTGTAAAACGGAAATCAACTTAATGAAAACCCGAAACACTAAAAAATAATAACAGTTTATTTTCGTTGAATTCCGGAACAAAAATAAAAACCGCATTTATTTTTATTGAATTCCGGAACATTATTGTGAAAACCGGAATCATCAAATAATAAGAATCGACCTCGTGAACACCGCAATCTTATGTAAAACCGGAATCACGAATTAAAACCCGTATTCTTATTATAAAAACCCGGGATGGTCTTTACATAAAACCAACACCTAGGGTAATTACTACAGGTACATCTATAGTGTGGGGTTGAGATAGATCGCATCGCAGGCCCCACACACACGCACACACACCCACCCACACCCACACCCACACACCCACCCACACCCACACCCACACACCCACCCACACCCACACCCACACACCCACCCACACCCACACACACACAAAACCACTGAATTTCTTTAGAGTTCAGGGTATACTAAAAACATGTATATCATCACCTGAAATATACCATACAACGACGCATATCCCCAGTAAAAGTATACCTGATAGAGACTAGATAAAGTAGATATACCACACACAAAAGTATATCCCCTATTAAAAATATACCTCACACACTATACTACACACAGAAGTATATCCTCGGTAAAAGATAAACCTCTCACATACACAAGGAACTAACGATAAAAACCCAAAACTAACAAACATTTAACGAAAATCTAAAAAACCCAGAATACCGAAAATTTAACAACTACCAAAAACCCGGACCTAACAAAAGCACAGTATTAACAAAAGCCATTAAAACCCAGAAATAAAGTCAGAGCTAGGGGTAAAATATCCACCTCTTTATAAAAACTCAAAATGTTGGACAAATAATGCGGGCAGAAGTGTAGTGGAGGAGACTGAGCAAACCTACAAAAACTGGGGGAAACTGGGCTGGTGTTTCCGCCGTCTTGGGCAGCGAGAGAACCTGTTGATCGCCCGCCGGAGTCTGGTGGTGGTGGTGTGTGTGTGGGAGACGGTGTGTGTGTGTGAGGGGGAGAGTTTCTTCTGTGTGTGTGTGGGGGGGGGGGGAGACGGTGTTTGTGTATATGTTTGTGTATGAGGTTGGGGAGTTTGTGTGTGTGTGTGTGTGTGTGTGTGTGTGTGTGTGTGTGTGTGTGTGTGTGTGTTTTACCGTATTTAATCCATGAATAGCGCTTTGTAGTGTCCAACTTGACCTAAATTATCTCACAGTTAATTTTAACATAATCACAAAAAATATATATTCATAAGAGTTAATAATTCCCTAACATAGAAAACCGATGATAAAAATAATGCTAAATTATGATAAATATCAAACAAAAAAAAATGTAAAAGTTATAATGATTTTACATACACGAATATATATGTTATTAAGCCATAGTTTTCACTTCATCGTTGGCCAGCTGTGTAAAATAATAATTCGTGTATTGCCCCCCCCCCCCCCAAAAAAAAAATCACAGTCTTTTATGATTTAGTGCGACAGGGCTTAAAAAAAAAATAGTTAGCGAACATTAAAACAGTAATATTAATAATAACAACTACAAGCATTAGTGTCATTTTAGTTGAGAGAGAATATAACATTACACGTCAACGCCAGACACACAATCACCACACAAACCCCGTCCCTTCATTTACTGTAAAAATCAAAAAGAAAAGTCATCCCCTGAAAACAAACAACCATTAATGACATTAGTTTTATATATATATATACAAAAATACAAAATATAATGTTCGTCGCATTTTAGCGCAGAAATTTAATAATGCCTTAAATAATTTGAACATATAAATTTAATTATTAACTTGGACAGCGGAGGCGTGTTAAAATTTTGCAATATATAATTTCGCTGCATAGTGGACGAGGTATTAGTCCAGTTTAATGGGTGCTAGTAGAGACTATTGTGTCCGTGTGTGTGTGTGTGTGTGTGTGTTTTACCGTGAGTCCGTGTGTGTGTGTGTGTGTGTGTTTTACCGTGGGTCTGTTTGTGTGGTACCAGGTGTCCGTTTGTGTGGTACCAGGTGTCCGTGTGTCACTATGTCCACGTTTCCCAATCGAGATTTTAAATAAGGAAGCATAAATATTTTCCATGTATATTTTTACACCAAAATTTCCGCATTATGCTAAATTTCTGGCTCTATATTTTACGTATTAGAGAAATATTTCCAAATCGAGAGTATAAATGGGAACTCACTTTATTTCCGGGTTATACAAAGTAGACGGAACAGAGACAAAAATACAAACATGCATTTTTCCCTCATTCTTACTCCCGTTACAGATACAATTTTCCCTCCATACACTGTCCTTCATTCCGTCTACTGTATTCTACTACTGTATTCCTCCTCTACAAGTTCCTATTTATCTATCGGCTAATTTCTGACGCTTCACACAACTCTATCATCATTTAAGTAATATTTCCAGTAATATTTCCCAGTATTTCCAAACTCAATCTTTCAATGGTATCCAATATTTCCTATGGTAGTATTTGAATATCAGTAGAATATTTCTCTAGAATTTAGATGGCTGGAGATAGTATTTGACCCATAGCATTTATCACCCTAATATTTCTCCCCTAACATTTACCCCTTAGCATTCACCGCCTAGCCTTCACCCCCTAACATTAACCACTCGACATTATTCCCCTAACATTCACCGCCTCACATTAACCCCGTTACACAGATATTTCGTGGAATTCAAGTAAAAAGTTCTCGGTCATAACACTAGTGAGGTTAAGGTTACAATATTTACAATGGTAATTTACAGACTTGTTTTATGGGCGGTCATATGCTCTTACATATTATGAGTTGGCTCGCCTAGGTTAAAGTTCACTGCGGTAATATAAGCTTCCGTGAGGGTGTATGGAGTCTCTCTTTATCTCTCTCTCTCTCTCTGTATGTGTATCTCTCTCTCTCTCTACCTGGTGGGTGAGTAGTCAGTGCTTACCTGGTTTATATGTTAGGTTCTGTTATTTCAATAGTTCCTGAGTCTAATAGGTTCTGATCTAATCTAACCATATTTTACCTAACCTAACCTTCCCTGACCTAATTTAACCTTACCTTACATAATCTAACCTAAGTTTACCTAATACAATTTAATGTAACCTTACCTACCGTAATCTAACCATACCTTACTTAACCTTACCTTACCATAACTAACCTAATCTTATCTAACATAACCGTGGCCTGACCATTAAGACCACGGTTCCATTCTGGTTATAGACTATTAAAGAAAGGGAGCCAATTCTAGTAGGTATTTTATGGTCGGCTTAGGGCCATTAGGTCTGGGGGCCATTTAACTGATCATCTACATCAACCAAGAAAAAAGTTACAATTTAGATATTTTTCGAATTTTTTTGTCGTCATCACAAGTCAAAGTATAACGTCACGAGTCACCTGCTTAGTGTACTTTATATGTGAATGAATTTAACATGTGATTTTAGTCTCTGTGAATAATGATTGGATGTCGTAATGTTTATCAACCCTGAGATGTATTTGTGTCTTGTTATCGTTGTGATATCTCTGTACCTGTACTTGTATCTTGATCTATACATGTATCAGTGGCTGTATCACCACCTGATCATGTATCTATATTTATACACGTATTTATATCCATACTTGTTCATGCATGTGTTACCTGTACTTGCGTTGTCGTTGCTGAATTTAAGTGTAAGTGAGAAACTTTTTCCTTTAAATAAATAAGATCACGTGTGTGTATTTCCTTTATTCTGTGTAAATAATATATGAGGGAAACAACCCGGTGATCTGGTATTAATATAGTTGGCAAGAGTTTCCCACACAGCCGCTGTACACCGCCAAGTTCGACACTGACACACATGAAGCTGTCATCTCCGCATCCCATCCCGAGTGTCACAAGTTCCGCTGGCCAGCTGCCCATTCCCTCACGGTGACAAGGTCGCGCCTAATATGCAACCATCAACTTTGATATATAGACTATACCAACCCGGCGAGCCTCTAAGCAATGGGAAATAAATTAAAACTGTTTATCCGAAGGAGAATATATTATTTTTCCTAGAATTACATCGATAATTATTCCAGATATTTTCCAGTGAAATCAAAACACATATGGCCGTCGGTATGATACTAGCTGAAGCCTTTGGAACAATTGCCGTATCTCCCCCTTTGAATAGAGACCTTCCACTCACCCCGTCCAGGCAATTGACGTTCAATGTTCCCGTAATGGTGACTGTTTCTGTTACCCCGACGATCCCAGATGCAAAACTTTTATATCACGAAATTCAACCCCGTCACAGAGAAGAGAGTTTATTAGCGCACACACACACGTACCATCACTCCCCACTGACCACCACAATAACACTGACGAACGCTATACAATGATGGTTCCTGAATAATTGACGAACCACCAATAAACATTCATCTTTCTTTGTATCTCAAGGCCTTTCTAAATCGACCTACGCCAAGTTGTCTTAACACACACTAAGCTTGTCTCTGGTAGCTGATGGAGTGAGGATTCTTAAGACCTCTCTCTCTCTCTCTCTCTCTCTCTCTCTCTCTCTCACTAATCCCTAACCATTCATGAATAGCAAATAGCAAATCCTGATTATTGATTGCTACCAAATACCCCCTGTAACATATTTTGAACCCCTAAGGTACAGATACAGTCAAGGATACAAAAATAAATATCAAAACTTACAAAATACAACCGACATCTATTATCAAAACCAAAATAAACTTATCACAGGTTAAAAGGCGAGCGTTAATCCCCCGTGTTAATCATTTCGACGAATTCCCACATCTCTCGTCTCATTTACCCTGCTGACGACACAGACCGACCCATCCTATACCCTGACTTAGCGATCTTAGTCTAGTTTTTTGGTTAATTTAAAATACCTTTACCTGGTTAGTGAAACCTCCTTATAACGGATTTTTCTCTCTATTCCGTTATATGGGGGTTATATCTGTAATGAATCCTCGATGTAAGTGATTTTTATCTCTATATAATTAATTAGATGGGGGTTTCACATACAACGGAGTCTCGATATAACGGAATTTCCTCTCTCCATAGTCCGTTAAATAAAGGTTTCACTGCATTAAGTTCAACGAGGATCTTTAAAACTCAATGCCATGAGTTAAGGGTAAAAAAAAGTATATTGAATACACTAACCTAACCTAACCTAACCAAACCAAACCAAACCTAACCTAACCAAACCAAACCAAACCTAAGTCGGTGATTAATAATGAAGCCTCACACAGGTGGCCGAGTCTCGTGTCTTCTCTGTTCACATGTAAACTTTGCTTCAACAAATTATAATGCGGTGGTTAAGTCTTAGCATAATATTGTAACTAACACCATTGTTATAGGTGTAAACTTAGTGAACCCACATTGTTAGGTGAGAGATCTTGCATATATTAAATACCGCTTTATCATCACTAGCTATACCATATAATGTGAACTCTTATACCGCATATACTTATTAATATACGACTTGGTATACTCCTATAGCTTCCAGGCACAAGTCACTGCATATATTAAATAAAAAAGCACTACTATATGTATACGATAATTCACAGATGGTTAACCTTTAAATGCTTATGTATAATCTCATAATTTCTAAAGTGTTATACGAATCCAGTAACAAATATACACTAGTTCAGTTATAGCACTTCTCAATATATACCTTAGCGTTTATTGATACATGATATAATTAAGATGATATTACCTTTGTTACCTGTGGATACACCTTTGTTACCTGTGGATACACCTTTGTTACTTGTGCACACATTTGTTACCTGTGCACATATAGACAACCAAACAGGTGTCTCAGGTGGAATGAACATATGTGAACAGTTACATGGATTGTAAATGTATGAACGTTTATGAACAGATAGATAGAGTTGAGTTTTGTATGATTATATATGGGAATTTAAGCCTTATTTTGACTTTATTGATGTGTGATGAACATTTTTTAACATTTATGAACAGTTAGCTATTAAGGTGTTGATTATGTGAACAGTTGTGAATAGTTGTGGATGTTTATATATGGCCTGGTGTGACCGTATGAACATATGTGAACAGTTAGGAAAAGCAGATGTTGGGGTTCAAAAGACCACATGAACATATGTGAACAATTAGCAAGTTAAATAGTAAGACAGATGAACCGTATAGGAATGACATGACTATATGAACATGTATGAACAGTTAGTGAGGTATGAATTGATTTTATGAACATTTTTGAACAGTCAGTGCAGTAAGTATCCAGGTTCTAGGATACTATATAAACATCTCTGAACAGAAGAGGAAGTTGTGTAGCAAGAATGAACTTTTATGAACACTTTAACACAGTCATCGAGGGAAGTCAAGGATGGTATGTTATATTGAACACATAGGACATAAAATCAACGAGGTGAGAAATAATGTCGATTTGAGTCATTAAACACCTGTGGAGAAAAGTCAATACGTGTCAAAATTCCTGTGAAAGTGAACACGTGTCAAGAAGAAGTTCAGAAGTTCAAAAGACAAGCCGAAATTATTTTCTGAACAATTCTGAACACGTTATCACCAGAGTAAATATCAAGGTTGAACTTTTACCATGAACGATTATGAACACAGTATACGACAAAATCATGAACACTTGAGAACAGAAACTCATAGATATATATACCAAGTGAACGCTTCTGAACATAAAAAAGTAATTGACTTATGAAATCTTATAGGTGAACATTAATGAACATATTATTAAAGAGACTTAGGTGACTGAATGAACACTGATGTTTAAGTAAATAGTAACACATCCAAACAAACATTAATAAACACAAACACTGACAAAATAGACACTGAATCACTGACATTGGAAACGAAACAGTTCAGATTTTTCTTTGAGTCAAGTTGAACAAGTTAAATGAACAACCATGAACATACAGTAAACCTGACAGATGTTGAGTATAAATTTGAATATTACATTGAACACCTGTCGATATATGAAGTAAATATGTAGAGTAGACATGAGCCGTAGGTAATTGTAATGTTGATTTTTTTTGACATTTTAAACGGAAAGACTCCAAGGTTATTTTTAGACATTGATTCAGCGTGACAGAAATAACTAAGACACATAGACGTTTTTAATGTCTTCATCTAAGCATAAATTACTTAAGGGCTATATTTGGTAACTCAGACTGACTGCCATAGAGAGAAGAAGTGTACCATAAGCCCTTAAACGCTGTTACTTACATTAAATAACACCCCCGGTACATTTGGGTTTGTTGACTCAGACTGACAGACATACGAAAGAGTTATAGTCACAGAAAGTATCATGTACCGTGAACTGTTACCACACACCATAATAATAATAACGCAGTTGGCAAGACGGCAGGGAGCTGATGTGTGAGTGTGTGTGTGGACGACAAGGCAAACACAACTGCTTTTACTATACACACACACTGGCACTCGTCGTAGTCCCAGCAGGAACCTAACTCAAACAAGTATCACGTCCCCGACACCGAGCCAAAGTTTGCTGCAAGGCGGAGTTGGGAAAACACAAGTTGTTAATAATATTTCATGGTGTCCGGGACATTTAAATGGCCGTCGAGAGACTCGTAAAGAACTCGGGATAATAAGTTACTGCAACGCACTCGAGATAATTGGGAAAGTTACTCCGTTTTTAAAATTAAGAAATGAGTTAAGTTCTATACAAAATGACTCGGGGAGCAGTTTCGGAGCTTCGAGTCCTGGCAGTGAATACATTAATAATGACGGTGTGTCTGGCCAGCTGACAGGTAGGGTGGTGGTGGTGGTGATATTCAAGGTGCCCGTACCTATGTAGCCTAGGTCATGGGTGTAGTGTGTACCCCGGGGGTCAGTGTGTGAGTCTGTGTTGGTGTTTGGTCATAGTGAAGAGGATTCGAGTTAGTTGCCTTGGGTGAGAGGAAGGGTTCAGGTGCCTCACTGTAGTCGGACAATGTTAAGTTTCCGAATCTTGGTAAATATTCTGGGTAAGATAGTTTATATAAATATTCATAATGAAATAAACCATTAGACAAGAAATCTAATTTTGTAATTATTAAACTTATGTTAGAGAAGAGAGAGACGATACTCACTGTGCAGATGCAAGAACGACGGTGGGCGCCAGGAGGACCTTCACTCCGTCATGTCGCTACCCAAAAATATTTTCTAAGTCCCTAAAACACATCCCCATCCGAACTACCAAGTATAACACGGCGTCGACGTCGAGCTAACAAACCGCTCCACTGGTGGCGTCCAGCTGACCCCCCCAAGAACCACGCTAGAGAGCATTTTCACGAGCCCAGCGTCCAGAGATCATCATCACACATTCGGTCACTGCCCATAGACCGAGGGAGGCGTCACATGGCCTAAAGATCCCACGAGCGGAGCGCTGTACATCCTCTCGGCTCAAGCGCCCGGGACCGACTGGTGAGCGAGCGACTGGAACGGCGGGGCGCTCCTACACCCCGGCGTAGCCACCACAGCCAGCGAGCCACACTGTGACTGCTGGGAGGTGGAGCCTTGCGTACTGGCCTAGGGGGGCGGGGCTTAACGCGGTCACCCCGGGTCAAAGACACGCCCACCTCCTCCACCACCACCACCACCATCAGCTAGTTCACAAAACCGCTTTAGGGGAAGATAGCCGAGGACTGGGTGATGGCGGGGGGGGGGGGGGGGTAAGAGTCAGGCGGGAGGAGGGAAGGGGATCCATCGGAGGGGAGATTACAACAACGCAATACTGCCTTCTAACTTGGCCAAGATCATTAGAATGTAGGAACTTAGGAGGGAAGTTGGAGATAATGGTATCCAAATACAGTTAAGCGAGTCCCCCCAGCACCGCTAATAGGTGATTTCATCGTAGCGACCCGAACAACCGCTGGCAAACTTGAACCCAGAGCAAATCTCGTTCATTGTGCTTCAGCGCCACTTACACACAGGATCGATTCCTTCATTACTGAGTCCAGGCTTCAAGAGGGGCTTTAACGCTGCGGGAATTTGGATATTAGTATCTTGTTAAAACCCTCTTGTGTGTGTGTGTGTGTGCGTGTGTGTGTGTTTGTTTCCTACAGCTAGCCAGAACAGGTAATTTAAAGGTGAGTATAAACGAAGAAAGATGGCTCCTAATATACTGTTTTAACCTGTATATTTAGGTTAGGTTATGTTAGGTTAGCATTAGGGCATTCAATTATCATGTGAAATAAACGTGGGGTTCTAATCTTCATGTGTTGCCAAATTAGTGTAAAATTATGACGATACAAGTGGAAGTGACAACAAACTATGACAACACTGCCAACTAGAGGAACAGGCCACAAAATGACAAGAAAAGACCCTTGACAACAGCTATAAATGACAACAACAAAACGCCATGCAAGAGTCATTATGCCATAGCCAACAACAAGAGGTGACAGCGATTGACAACAGTGAATGCCATAAGTAGTGATCTCACCGTTGCCAACAACAGTGTATGACAAAAGTATGAGGCGTGCGACATTACCAACAACAGAGACACCATAAAGTAAACATGGCAACATTACCAACAAGAAGCAGTGACAACAATGAATAACAATGAAAAATTATATAATACTCACACTAACATTGACAACAGTAATGTGTAACAGTAGATGACAACAGTACACGTCATTATCAGCACACAACCAACAACATCAAGGGCTGACAACACCAAAGACTGACAACACCAAGGGTTGACAACACCAAGGGCTGACAACATCAAGGGCTGACAACACCAAAGACTGACAACACCAAGGGTTGACAACACCAAGGGCTGACAGCATTAAGGACTAACAACACCAAGGGCTAACAACACCAAAGACTGACAACACCAAGGGCTGACAACACCAAGGGCTAACAACACCAAAGACTGACAACACCAAGGGCTGACAACATCAAGGGCTAACAACGCCAAAGACTGACAACACCAAGGGCTGACAACACCAAGGGCTGACAACACAACAACACCAAGGGCTGACAACACCAAGGGCTAACAACACCAAAGACTGACAACACCATGGGCTGACAACATCAAGGGCTAACAACGCCAAAGACTGACAACACCAAGGGCTGACAACACCAAGGGCTGACAACACCAAGGGCTGACAACACAACAACACCAAGGGCTGACAACAACACGACAACACCAAGGGCTGACAACACCGCCACAACACAGTTCACTCGTGCAGTATCGACCGGACGTAACTAGCGGGCGACTGCATGTAAGGAAAAAAAATAAATCTTATGAATATTCATCTTGGTTTGTCATCAACCTCGCCTGACTCCTTGTTGACATACATACACACACACGATACCCCACCACACACACACGATACCCCACCACACACACACGATACCCCACCACACACACACGCAACCCCCCACACACACCAACACGAGACCCCCACACACACGATACCCCACCACACACACACGCAACCCCCCACACACACCAACACGAGACCCCCCACACACACCAACACGAGACCCCCACACACACGATACCCCACCACACACACACGATACCCCACCACACACACACGATACCCCACCACACACACACGCAACCCCCCACACACACCAACACGAGACCCCCACACACACGATACCCCACCACACACACACCAACACGAGACCCCCCCCCCCCACACATACACACAAGACCCCCCACAAACACACGAGACCCCCCCACACACATGCACGGGCGTTTAGAAGGGGGATACTGACAGAAAATAGCGCCATTTGACGGGTTGCGTGTGATTTGTGACACCCAGAGCCGCCACCAGGGTGGTGTCTGGCCCGCACCTAATTCACTACTCAATTTTCCGCTTTTCTTTCCTTCTCTTTTATTGCCTCTGTTTTTATTCTCTTTTGTTATCTCTTATTATTTTGTTCCTGTCTTTTATTACCTGTGTTTGTGTCCTTTATCTCTCCATTTGTGTGTCTTCAATTTTTATCCGATTTCTCTTTTTCATTCGCTTTAATGGTCTATTTTTATCCCCTTTTATTAATTTCTTGCTTAAATATTCGGTCGTTTTACAAAATAACCTTAAATGTTGGATCATATTGTAAACAAGTAAGTTAGTTAGTGTGGCTGGAGGTGTTTGTTCATATGTCATGGAGGAATGGTCGGAGACGTGTGAGAATAATAAAGAAATATGTCAACACAGCCCCGGTCACACCACTCCTCGTTATAGGTTAATATACTTATAGGAAACATAAATGCATCAATTTTTTTTATCATTACTTGTCTGTATCTTGTTGGCCAGACTATGTATGTATGTATGTTTCTCTGTGTATGTTTTACTGTATGGATAATTATCTGTGTCTCTGTATTATACGAAGAGGACGACGGCGACGACAAGACGACGAAGAAGAAGAGGACGAAGACGACAAGAAGAGGACGACGACGAAAACGAAGAAGACGACGACGAAGAAGAAGAAGACGAAGAATTTTTTTTTGCTTAATCGGATATTTAAAAAAAAAAAGGTCTACTAAAACTGGATCACATTTGGATTACGACCTTATCAAAAGGTTTTATATTTTTCAAATAACTGTAGTGTCGATTAAGGCTTTTTGTAAACTATGGAGAAATTCCTCTCGTGGTGTTAATTTTCGAGTTAACTGGGAATTGGAAATAGACTTTTAAAACAACTTTCATTGTGGTTAATGAATCGAATACCAAGTGACAAAAAAGCTTTAATGGATTGATGATTCGGAAGGGGAATTTTTCCTTTAAATATCTGCACACACACACACACACACATACATACACACACACACACACACATACAACATACACACACACACACACACACACACACACACAGTTGTATCTTTGTAAATACTCCTATTTCAGGTTAAACATTGGTATTGGGCGGGCAGGAAGGAAGGAAGGAAAGAAGGAAGGAGGGAAGGAAGGAAGGAAGGAAGGAAGGAAGGAAGGAAGGAAGGAAGAAAGGAAGGAAAGAAGGAAGGGAGGAAGGAAGGAAGAGGAGTACATTATTGTGAACAGGATTTAATGTAAGAATAGGTGAGAATAAAGGGAAGAGAGAAGTGAAATAAGGAGAGAAGGTGGAGGAAGATAAATGAAGGGAGAACAAGGGAGGTAGTACTTAAGGAAAGGGAAGGAGAGATGGAGGGAGAATGAACGGATGAAGGGAAAGAGGGAGGAAAGGAGGGAAGGGAGAGGAGACGGGCACAGGTGAGTTCGGACTTAATCCCGAAATTATCGTCGTGTCCAGAGTCTCTTGTGAGTTACCTTATTAATATAATGTGTGTGTGCGTGTGTGTGTGCGTGTCTGTGTGTGTGTGTGTGCGTGTCTGTGTGTGTGTGTCTGTGTGTGTGTGTGTATGTGTGTGTGGTGTGTGGCTTTTCCAGGATTATCAGATTTGATGTAAATTGGGATATATTTACAATTCACGTTACTCTCAGCTTATCAGTATACATATGTGTTTCAATTTGGGTCTGACAGTCTGCGTTTATATGAGCCTGTGTTCGGTTACTAGTGCTTGCTATTGACTGTATACATGCATACAGTCTTGGATGTATGAGGACTTTAACAGATTGTAAAACATTATGTATATCAGTAAATGCAACACCTGCAGTTTAATATCTATGTATGTTTATGCATTCTGTATATAATTACAATATTACTAGTTATTGGCTGTATACATACATGACATGAATATTGATTTTAATAGATTTGTTGACCCTATGAATAGCAGTACTGATGGAAGGTTTTTTTTCTATACCTGTGTATGTATATATGTCTGAGTGCATAGTATATTCATGTATACCAACAGTGATAAACCTCCCCCCCCCCCCCCCACGTGGCCACATCCAT
>CAUDMG010004128.1:1005000-1012500 GCA_958450375.1 Homarus gammarus | reverse complement strand
GATAATAATAACACTAATAAACAAATAAATGAAAATGTACAAAGAACGGAATAAGACCAAGGCAGAAATGTGATAAATTAAGAGAAATTGACAAAAAATGTGATAGTTTGGGTATTTAATTAGAGAAGAAGGGGTGAGTGGTTAATATTAATGGATGAAACTAAAGGCGGGAGGAACAAGGGAAGGGAGAGAGTGAGATGGATGGATGGATAGATGGGTGGCTGGATGGATGGGATGGATGACTGGATGGATCGGATGGATGACTGGATGGATGGGATGGATGACTGGATGGATGGATGGATGGCTGGATGGATGACTGGATGGATGGGATGGGTGGCTGGATGGATCGGATGGATGGATGGGATGGATGACTGGATGGATGGGATGGGTGGCTGGATGGATGGGATGGATGGCTGGATGGATGGGATAGGTGGATGTATGGGATGGGATGGAAAGCTGTAGTCCCTGGAGATGTTACAATATCTGAGTGGGGTTAGGAGAGACTGCACGAATATGATTGGTGGAGAGGAGGCCATCATCACCAACCTTAACCAATAATATTCCTGGTATCAAACATGAGAAACATAGACATCCAATCAAAACCCTTCCTGACAAAGCTACAAATTCAAGAACGAGATCATAATAAAAGGCAAATTAACCTAACCTAACCTAACCTAACCTAACCTAACCTCAACCTAATCTAATCTAACCTAACCTAACCTCAACCTAACCTAACCTAACCTAACCTAACCTAACCTAACCTCAACCTAACCTCAACCTAATCTAACCTAACCTAACCTAACCTTCAGATATTTCTCATTATGGCAGCGGGTTAGAGAGAAATTATTACAAACATACAACATTTTCACGGTGCCATTCATCACATTCACTGTAAGAAATGTTTGTCAAGTGTCTGTCCCTTTACACATCCCAACCCTCACCACCCATGATAAAGATTTATAGTGACAATAAATTAAATGGTGAGTAATATATTGAAGGAGAGTGAGGAAGACATGTTGAGGAAGGAAGGGAGGATTGTGAGAAGGACAGTGAGGGAGAGTGAGAAGGAGAGTGAGGGAGAGTGAGAAGGAAGGGTGAGAGGTAGTAATCAATGTGTGGTCTTGGTAAGCTTTGAGTGTGACGTGACAGCGTGACGTGACAGTGTGTGGCGTGACTTATTTGCGTGACAGTCATACAAGATTCGTGACAGCTGAAACGTGTGTAATAAGGTTTTGTCACTACCAGTATATACAGTTACACCTCTCTTTAACGGACTACAGTGAGAGGAAATTCCGTTATATCGAGGGTATATCAGATGTGAAACCTCCAACTAAAGGACTGTATAGAGATGAAAGTCCGTTATATCGAGGGAATATTAGATGTGAAACCTCCAACTAACGGACTGTATAGAGATGAAAATCCGTTATATCGAGGGTATATCAGATGTGAAACCTCCAACTAACGGACTGTATAGAGATGAAAGTCCGTGATATCGAGGGCATATTAGATGTGACTCCTCCAACTAACGGACTGTATAGAGATGAAAATCCGTTATATCGAGGGTATATTAGATGTGAAACCTCCAACTAACGGACTGTATAGAGATGAAAGTCCGTTAAACCGAGAATCCGTTAAATGTAAAAAACCTCAAATAAAGAATTCCATGGCGATAGAAATCAGCTATATGGAAGCTCTTACCGTTATTATCATCATCATCGCCAGACCCCAGTATTTCGCCCCATTACTCTCCCTTGTCTGAACTAAATAACCCGCCCTAGAAATTAATGGTTTAGTTCCTGTATTAATATTTTCATCCTGTTATTAACATTCACATTGTCACATATTTTACAACTGGGATTTTTGTTTTAATGATCTGAATGTTATTGTTTATGTTTTTTGTACTATTTTATTTATTTTGATATTGAGGACGTGCATGCACAGACAGACAGACAGACAGACAGACAGACAGAGACATAAACACATTTATTTTCTGTTTAAATAAAGTACAAATAAAAGCCTTCAGGACGAAACACACACATATACATAATGTGTATTTGTATGTATGTGTGCGTGTGTGTGTATGTATGTGTGTATGTATGCGTACGTGTAGGTGTGTATGTATAATATGTATGTATGTGTAGGTGTGTATGTATATATATGTGTGTGTGTGTGTGTGTGTTCAAGCTTCTAAATAATTAATCTCTCCGTTATAAGCCATAGAGGTTTTATATCAAGGTGTCCACAGGTAATGACATATATCCATTATACTAAGCGACAAGAAGTCTTAATTAAACAACCCCCGCTAGATACAGGTGTGCGTGGCGCTCTCCCAGGTGTGTTGGGCTACTAGACTGGTTCCATAGACATTCGTTCACATCAAGACAGTAACGCTCAGATAGTGTGAATTACTCTAGGTTACATACCTGTAGGAACATCTAAATACAGTGATTAATGGCGTAAAGAGAGAATTAATTGATAAAAAAAGGGGTAATTTATGCATGTGTTGGGAGTACCAGTGAGGGTATATCAGCATTCATTGTACATTTGTGCTATTTAAAGATCGTATTGCAAAGTAAAACTACAATACGTTACCATTGTAGTGATCGTTACTGTAATAGCCCTTGAAGGTGTTACTGCTATGTGACTTCATTGTTACTTTATCATCAATTTTTTTTTACCTTCAGTAAGCTCATTGGGGTCTATTAATTAGTCAGTTAAGTTTAGAGGTGTGGAGTCGGGTCAGTCATCCTACCTTAACCCAACACAAGCTTAGGAGGATAGTGTATATAATTTAAACCTTCATAATGTGTAACAGAGAACCAATGTTTAGTTTTTATATGCAATTGATGCCCCCAAAAAAGTTTAGTAACTACAGTGTTATTCCTTCAATTTTTCTTGTTTCCTCTCAATAATCACCAAGGTCTCCCGTTTTATATCTGGTAATAAACAGGGAGGTCTTTTGTAGCGAGTGAAGTCCTGGCTACAGTGCTTTCTTGTGGGGTAAAAAAAGCTTTAGTCTACATTATGCTGAGTCTGTACTACCCTTGATGGGCTTTAATACCTCTCACTACAGCTTATAGGGCTTATCATCTTATTTACATCACCTATACTTTGTTGGTAGTCATGTTTCCTTCGTAATATTACTAGTTAAACCTCAAGATGATAGTAAGTTTTTGTCATTAAGATACCTAGAGAATCTAAGAGACTCACTATAGGGGAGACTCTTGCCTTATGTGAACCATCAAACACACCCAAGTTTACAATCAGCTGATCTCTGCCATGTAGCCACAACACACCAAATCAACACCTAACTGAACCCATTAGTGAGTAGATCAGTCTTGTGAACCTAACCTCCCTTCATCTGGGTTCGAGAGCCAGAGACGCTTCCTCACATTCCACAATGAACATAACGTAATAAACTTGAAGCTCTTGGTTGATGTTTCTCCGATTTACACAACCTGTTCTTAGATGTACTTTATTACGATGGGCGAGAACGACACATGAACTCTCTCACGTATCAACAAACTCATGAATATTGACAACCGAAAGATCAGATGTGTGTCTATGAACGTCTGTCATATTCCTGTTTTCCTTATCTTCAATTCTTATCGTTTTTTCATCTTTAAAATAAAATAAAAACGAAAAAATTACGTCTTAAATGTAGACCCGAAACTTCATGAACCATATGAACCACTGAACGACTCTGAATGAATCACTGAACCCTGAGGCCTCGAAACATACTCGATTCACCCAAGTCATACCCTGAACAAGACATGACACTACAGACCTATAGTTAACTTGATTTAAAACTAATTAACTATATACAACACACAATATCACATTACGGTTTCTTAGGCACCTTGTAGTACAAATTAAATACTTATAATCACAAGCAATACAAACCAACGTAACTGGGACTTACCTGATTAGATGTGAACTCAGCCAAAATAAAGATCCAGCGCTCGAGCCGACGGTAGGAGCTCCGACTCTCTCCTCCACTGTGATAACATGACTAATGGCTGAACAACACCATCATTTCTTTATATACCTCATGAGTGGTGGGGTCAAATGAGTGTCTATTATCATGTAGATTAATATTGGCTTTATTTCGATATATATATGTATATATAATATATTTTGGTGTCCCTATAATCTGTACAATAAAATAAAATGAGATTCTATAATAAGTTGCCTTTACAAAGTTTATATACAGAGACTTGTTGTTTAAGAGGGACTCAAGTGTTGTAACTCTGAGGACAACATTACTCTGATGTAGTGAACAATGTTTGGTGTAAACATTTAGCTTATAATAGGAAGAGTTTGTGTTGTGTGAATAGTTAGTATTACCATAACAATTTAATATCGTAATAAACATGTAGTGTTGTCATAAACATATACTATCATAATAAACATAATTAGTGTTACAGTAAACATTTAGTGTTGTAATAAACATACACAAATGGACCGTAACTTTTTGCTTGAGAACACAGAGGAAAGAAGAGACAATTTACTGTTTTGTTGTTGTCTTCTGTAACGAATGAAACAAAAGCAGAATAACAAAACAAGTAATTATTTTTCTTACCAATATATGACTTATCCAAAAACTGATCAATATGTCACTAAGTCATTACCTAATTAGTATTCTAATCGTCTATGGCAGTTGTAATATCACACTCGAACGCATTAGTCCAAGTATCTGTTGTGTTCGTGGTATTTGGGAGTCACACCTTCCGGGTTCCTGTCGCATGGTTGTGATGATGGACGCTGATTAGGTTAGGTTAGGTTAGGTTAGGTTAGGTTAGGTTAGGTTCGGACCTCTGCCCATTAAATCTTACACCCCAGACTCAGTAAATCCCTCTCCTGTATCCTGGTATTAAGAGAAATGTTGAGATGCTTCTGAAATATTTTACCCTGAAGATCCCGAGTTGCTGGAGACTTCTCTGTTATTTCATTGTAAGTTTTTAAGTATATTGGATGTGATGTTAAAGTTGATCCTGGAGGCGGCGAAGGAGGAGTGCTGTTCGTTCCTAGACTCCGGGAAAGTTTGGCTATTGTCCGTGTCTTTGTCCGTGTACGTCCGTGTCCGTGTCCATGTCCGTAATTTAGTGTGTCTGTCTTATTTACTTTGTCATGTGAAACACCTCGTGATATATACCAAGTCTGAGATTCTTCCTTTTTACAGGTAAGGTGATTGAATTCTTACCTGTCGACGACCTCATCCCCACAGGTATATATATATATATATATATATATATATATATATATATATATATATATATATATATATATATATATATATATATATATATATATATATATATGCTGATAACCACTTAGGATTTATAAGACCAACATCCAGGGCTTGAGGGTTGAGATGGATACCTAAAAGAAAGAAGCACTTGTGGGTTGAAGTCGAGAATTATTTTTCGCTGGTGGTTCTTCTGCCTCAATGCTGCACTGATATTTTCTATGACTGGGTTACCTTAGCTTGTGATCTTCGTGGGAGCTTAACTTAAAGACCAGGCTGCCTGTGTATTTCAAGAGGTGATTCCGCGTACCACGTCACTCGCTCACCAGCAGTTCACCAGGACACTCGATTCACCAGCATTTCACCGGGACACTCGATTCACCAGCAGTTCTTCCACAAACGGACTGATTCGTTGCGGTGGAAAATGACGATGGTGATGGAGGTAGTATGAATCTGTAAGGCTGGGCGGACCATTAGACCCCAAGTGTGACTGGATGCGGGGCTCACCTTCACTCTGGGTCGTCAAAGGAGATAGAGGTGGATCTTTTCCCCACCGTGGAGATTATCAGGACGTCTTGCTCACTGTGGAAGAGAGTGGACACCTGAAGAAGCAACAGAGCCAAGGTAATGCCATGCTGAGGTAATAGAGAGGACCATAAGCGTCTATTATTTATCCTCCTGCTCAACTTCGTCAGGTCAACTGGTTATTGGCCCAAATAACGAGGCTGATATCAACAAGGTCAGTGACTTAGACTCCAAATGGTGTGAAGGTGTTTTAGACAGAGACTCTGGTTCATCTCTCACTCTTACCGCCGCTCTCATACACTCGGCTGATATCTACAAGAGAGTCTACCGTGTGTACCGTCGACCCAAAGCAATATCCTCAGCTCACTTGACAAACACGCTAATAGTTCTTCAGCCACGCGATAAAAGACAAGAGGGGCGACGGGAAAGAACCTGTTAGACACCTTCATGAGAATTAATTTTTGGGGTCATCACTTGATATAAATTTTCCGACTATAAACATGACTTTATTTTCATCATCTGCAGAACAATGACGTAATCAGTGCTCTCAGTGTGTTTGTTTGTTTGTTTGTTTGTTTATTTGTTGATGAACTTCCCGGCGCTCTACAGGACGAACCATAAGGGCGAGAATGTTTATGTTTTTGTGTGAATTTCCCTCTTCACAACATCAAGGTTTAAGTTCTTATGTAAGGCCAGTAACTCATAGCACTCCTCTGTGTGTGTGTGTGTGTGTGTGTGTGTGTGTATGTGTGTGTGTGTGTGTGTTTATTTCTTGTTATTGTTTTTGTAGAAGAAAGAAAGACAAAAGAAGATCAGTAAGCGAAGAAGATAATAAAATCATATATTTTCCTGTATATTGTCCCTCGTGTTTTGGCTCCGTTTTCTATTCTTAATAATTATGTAGCGTAAAGAGATCCCTAATTATACGTTGCTAACTCGTGTACACACCAAAAGCAATTATAGAACAAAACAAAATATAATAATAATTGAATCTATATACGGCTGGTAAATAACAAAGCAATTATTACTAAACTGTAACAATAATTTTGTATTCTGTATGTTAATATAATTACTGTAACATAATAGCTACACACTGAAGATAAAAAATACAGTTCTTGCATCTTTATGTATTAAGCTGTATTTCCACCGGATAACTAAACAATTATACAAAGATTATACACGATTGCATTCCGTCTACGTTGGGAAATAACTAATAAGGTAACGTAGAGATATGTATATAATCCCCTACTCTGTGTGTTAATTTTCCTTGGCATGTTTTTAATAAGAATTCGCTAAGACGACTCCAATGTTGTATTCAGTTACGGTAAAAGGAAGCGGTAATCTTTCTCTTTTCCCAAACAACAGCAAGAATTTCACCCTCTGTAGCACCTAGGTAGGGAGGGAGAATGAGGGAAAGAGGAAGGAGGGAGGGAGGGAATGTGAGGGAGGCAGGTTGGGTGAAGGAGGACGAGTGAGTGAGTGAGTGAGTGAGTGAATATTACTTCATTAACTCCGAGAAAAGGATCTTCTAGTGAACTCTGCCACACACAAGTCGAAATAAACTTAGGAAACGAAGGCTTCTACTGCTCTGGGTATTAACCTGAGAGGGAGGGAGGGAGGGAGGGTAAGGTAGGTTAAAAAGGCTTAGTTAGAGACCCTTTGTGTTCATAATGGTTATGGTATGCAGTGAAACTCTTGCCTAACTTCCGCATGGGGGAGTGGGAGGG
>CAUDMG010004128.1:990000-1002500 GCA_958450375.1 Homarus gammarus | reverse complement strand
ATCACCATTGGTAGCATGTTGTGTCGCAAGTAACTACATTTCACGGCTCTTTACGTTTGTGTTTATATCTTGTCGAATATTGATTCTTCGTGCCCCGCCAAGCTACAGTTTACCAGAGAAAACTGAGTTGGATGGAGAACTGATGTAGTGTAATGTGTGAGGCGTGATGGTACACTCGTTTAGTTGATAGGGAGACAAATTATTTATTGTTGTTTTTTTACGATTATTTATTTTTGTTTTTGTGTAAATTCATGTGCTTTTAATATGATTCAATGTGTGTGTGTGTGTGTGTGTGTGTGTGTGTGTGTGTGTGTGTGTGTGTGTGAGTGTGTGTGTGTGTGTGTGTGAGTGTGTGTGTGTGTGTGTGTGTGTGTGTGTGTGTGTGTAGTTTTTGTTTGTGTTGTGTGTTTTTCTTGTACTACTGTTGTTATTGTTGTTATTATTGCAATATTGTTGTTATTGTTTTTTGTTGTTGTCGCCATTATAATTGTTGTTATTTCTGTGTTGTTTTTGGTGCATTGCAGTTGTGTTATTGTTGTTATTGGTGTTGTTATTGTTGTTGTGTTGTTGTTATTGTTATTAGTTACACCTAATTACGTCACTAATCTTCATCATAATCATCTGAAACAGGAATACTATAACCTAACCAAACTACCCTTCAACCAATCCAACTCAACTAACTCAACCAATGATAGATTAAAAATTCATCTTTAATTCCCAATCTAACTAATAACTTTAAGCTACAATATAAAGTGAATCCACACCATAAAATCCTAAATTACTCAAGATACCGTCTGTAGCGTGTGGGCCTGGGGGCTAATTCACACAGCTCGTTATAGTCTGTTTTAACAATAGACTCAATGTAAAAGAAAATTATATAACACCTTGGGTACGTGAATGGGTAGGAGATATGTATCTACAGTATATTTCATTCGTGTTTCTCTCTCAATTATGGGGTTCAGGTGAGACAGAAACCGAAAGGAAAGAGGGAGGAATGGGAAGAAAAGGAGAATAATTGAAGACATAGGGAGAGGAAGAGGATAAAGGTAATATAATAGAAAAGATAAGACTACGAGGTTTATACATGAATAATACACGTCTATTTACCCTAACAATAACAAGGTGTCATTACTAATCACCTGCTATTAGTAACCATGTGTAGTGTTATACTGTGGTCATTTGTCAACACTAATTACCACTCAAACTTAAGACTTCACCACTACTCTACATCGAGGGAGGAACTAACATACTCTGACTAATACTTATTCGAGTATAACCTTGACCTTTTGGACCTTTGAGGAATAAATCAGAGCCTCAAGATCAAAAGGACATTTACGTGAATTAATTAACCACAAAATATTTACCATTTATCATTATTAGGTCTTATATCTGTCAAAGTCATTATCATTATTAAGTCTTATATCTGTCAAAGTCATTATCATTACTTGGTCTTATATCTGTCAAAGTCATTATCATTACTAGGTCTTATATCTGTCAAAGTCATTATCATTACTTGGTCTTATATCTGTCAAAGTCATTATCATTACTTGGTCTTATATCTGTCAAAGTCATTATCATTACTAGGTCTTATATCTGTCAAAGTCATTATCATTATTAGGTCTTATATCTGTCAAAGTCATTATCATTATTAGGTCTTATATCTGTCAAAGTCATTATCATTACTAGGTCTTATATCTGTCAAAGTCATTATCATTACTAGGTCTTATATCTGTCAAAGTCATTATCATTACTAGGTCTTATATCTGTCAAAGTCATTATCATTATTAGGTCTTATGTCTAGGGTCAATTACATCAATAAAATATAACTTTATCCACCAGTAAGTTATATTATTGCAAGAAAATGGTTAAAGTTTATGTGAAATATTGTTAGGGTAAAAGTCACACGAGTAGATTGGAAAAACAAGAGATTAAATGATTGATTACTTGTTTTCTTTTGATTTCTTTTGTTTTTGTTTCGTTTTTTTTTATTTCTTTATTTATTTGTTGTTGTTGTTGTGAGTGTTAGATCAATTACACCTGATAAAATACTGATAAAAATATAAGACATATTGGTGAGATTTTTATACCTGTGTGTGTGTGTGTGTGTGTGTGTGTGTGTGTGTGTGTGTGTGTGTGTGTGTGTGTGTGTGTGTGTGTGTGTGTGTGTGTGTGTGTGTGTGTGTCTACCTTGTACCCTATATGTGTGAGTCTACGTCTTATTTGTACCCTATATGTGTGAGTCTACCTTGTACTGTGTGTGAGAGTCTACCTTGTAACCTGTGTGTGAGTCTACCTTGTACTGTGTGTGAGAGTCTACCTTGTACTGTGTGTGAGAGTCTACCTTGTACCCTATGCGTGTGTGAGTCTACCTTGTACTGTGTGAGTCTACCTTGTACCCTAGGTGTGTGTGAGTCTACCTTGTACTGTGTGTGAGAGTCTACCTTGTACCCTGTGTGTGAGTCTACCTTGTACTGTGTGTGAGAGTCTACCTTGTACTGTGTGTGAGAGTCTACCTTGTACCCTATGTGTGTGTGAGTCTACCTTGTACTGTGTGTGAGAGTCTACCTTGTACCCTATGTGTGTGTGAGTCTACCTTGTACTGTGTGTGTGAGTCTACCTTATACCCTGTGTGTGAGTCTACCTTGTACTGTGTGTGAGAGTCTACCTTGTACCCTATGCGTGTGTGAGTCTACCTTGTACTGTGTGTGTGAGTCTACCTTGTACTGTGTGTGAGAGTCTACCTTGTACCCTATGCGTGTGTGAGTCTACCTTGTACTGTGTGTGTGAGTCTACCTTGTACTGTGTGTGTGAGTCTACCTTGTACCCTGTGTGTGAGTCTACCTTGTACCCTATGTGTGTGTGAGTCTACCTTGTACTGTGTGTGTGAGTCTACCTTGTACTGTGTGTGAGAGTCTACCTTGTACCCTATGTGTGTGAGAGTCTACCTTGTACCCTATGCGTGTGTGAGTCTACCTTGTACTGTGTGTGTGAGTCTACCTTGTACTGTGTGTGAGAGTCTACCTTGTACCCTATGCGTGTGTGAGTCTACCTTGTACTGTGTGTGTGAGTCTACCTTGTACTGTGTGTGAGAGTCTACCTTGTACCCTATGCGTGTGTGAGTCTACCTTGTACTGTGTGTGTGAGTCTACCTTGTACTGTGTGTGTGTGAGTCTACCTTGTACCCTGTGTGTGAGTCTACCTTGTACCCTATGTGTGTGTGAGTCTACCTTGTACTGTGTGTGTGAGTCTACCTTGTACTGTGTGTGAGAGTCTACCTTGTACCCTATGTGTGTGAGAGTCTACCTTGTACCCTATGCGTGTGTGAGTCTACCTTGTACTGTGTGTGTGAGTCTACCTTGTACCCTATGTGTGTGAGTCTACCTTGTACTGTGTGTGTGAGTCTACCTTGTACTGTGTGAGTCTACCTTGTACCCTATGCGTGAGTGAGTCTACCTTGTACTGTGTGTGAGTCTACCTTGTACCCTGTGTGTGAGTCTACCTTGTACCCTATGTGTGTGAGAGTCTACCTTGTACCCTATGTGTGTGAGAGTCTACCTTGTACCCTATGCGTGTGTGAGTCTACCTTGTACTGTGTGTGTGAGTCTACCTTGTACTGTGTGAGTGAGTCTACCTTGTACCCTATGCGTGTGTGAGTCTACCTTGTACTGTGTGTGTGAGTCTACCTTGTACTGTGTGTGTGAGTCTACCTTGTACCCTATGTGTGTGTGAGTCTACCTTGTACCCTATGCGTGTGAGTCTACCTTGTACCCTATGTGTGTGAGAGTCTACCTTGTACCCTATGCGTGTGTGAGTCTACCTTGTACTGTGTGTGTGAGTCTACCTTGTACTGTGTGAGTGAGTCTACCTTGTACCCTATGCGTGTGTGAGTCTACCTTGTACTGTGTGTGTGAGTCTACCTTGTACCCTATGTGTGTGAGAGTCTACCTTGTACCCTATGTGTGTGAGAGTCTACCTTGTACTGTGTGAGTCTACCTTGTACCCTATGTGTGTGAGAGTCTACCTTGTACTGTGTGAGTCTACCTTGTACTGTGTGAGTCTATCTTGTACCCTATGTGTGTGAGTCTACCTTGTACTGTGTGTGAGAGTCTGCCTTGTACCCTATGTGTGTGAGAGTCTACCTTGTACTGTGTGAGTCTACCTTGTACCCTATGTGTGTGAGTCTACCTTGTACTGTGTGTGAGAGTCTGCCTTGTACCCTATGTGTGTGAGAGTCTACCTTGTACTGTGTGAGTCTACCTTGTACCCTATGTGTGTGAGTCTACCTTGTACTGTGTGAGTCTACCTTGTACCCTATGTGTGTGAGTCTACCTTGTACCCTGTGTGTGAGTCTACCTTGTACCCTGTGTGTGAGTCTACCTTGTACCCTGTGTGTGAGTCTACCTTGTACCCTGTGTGTGAGTCTACCTTGTACCCTGTGTGTGAGTCTACCTTGTACCCTGTGTGTTAGTCTACCTTGTACCCTGTGTGTGAGTCTACCTTGTACCCTGTGTGTGAGTCTACCTTGTACCCTGTGTGTGAGTCTACCTTGTACCCTGTGTGTGTGAGTCTACCTTGTACCCTATGTGTGTGTGAGTCTACCTTGTACCCTGTGTGTGAGTCTACCTTGTACCCTGTGTGTGAGTCTACCTTGTACCCTATGTGTGTGAGTCTACCTTGTACCCTGTGTGTGAGTCTACCTTGTACCCTATGTGTGTGAGTCTACCTTGTACCCTGTGTGTGAGTCTACCTTGTACCCTGTGTGTGTGAGTCTACCTTGTACCCTATGTGTGTGTGAGTCTACCTTGTACCCTGTGTGTGAGTCTACCTTGTACCCTGTGTGTGAGTCTACCTTGTACCCTATGTGTGTGAGTCTACCTTGTACCCTGTGTGTGAGTCTACCTTGTACCCTGTGTGTGAGTCTACCTTGTACCCTGTGTGTGAGTCTACCTTGTACCCTGTGTGTGAGTCTACCTTGTACCCTGTGTGTGTTTGAGTATTTACTGCCTGGAATGTTAAGAATAGTTTGCATGCACTATACTGGAGCTCTAGTTGTCTATATATAGTAGGTAGGAACGTGTGCTGTGAGAGAGAGAGAGAGAGAGAGAGAGAGAGAGAGAGAGAGAGAGAGAGAGAGAGAGAGAGAGAGAGGTAGAATTAGTAAACAGTGCTTAATAACCCTGGTAATTATTTAGACTTCTTAAATAGAAACAACAGACAGACAGACAGACAGACAGACAGACAGACAGACAGATACAAGGGTCGAGTGGTTACAACAGGTTATTGATGGACAGTTCACTGGGATAGCGAGAGCTCTAGTGAGACCATCTGTACCCGGTCGAGGAATAAGACACACACACACACACACACACACACACACACACACACACGGAAGGGTGAGCTGCAGGCAATATAATGTTAGGTTAACGAAACGTAAACAAACCCACATAGCTCACACAAGTTGATTCCGTGTGTGTGTGTGTGTGTGTGTGTGTGTGTGTGTGTGTGTGTGTGTGTGTGTGTGTGTGTTTTCCTCTGTGTGAATGTATATCTATGTAATATAGTGTATGTAAGTGTATGTATATGTTTATGTATGCATGTATAAATGTAGGCCTATGTATATATGTAGGCCTATGTATATATGTAGGCCCATATACTCCCGTAACCTCAACTAAAATAACGTATCTAAGTTAAACTACAGTCTCAAGCCAGAACAGCCGCCATATTTACATCGTAAGATAATTTAGATAACTTATAAATACCTTAACATCTGCAGGTAGTGATGATATTAAGCGTAGGAGAGCGTGAGAATAAACGGCGCTGAGACAAACGAGAAATGTTGCTGTGTGTTGTGGGAGAGAGAGAGAGAAGAGAGAGAGAGAGAGAGATTAATGTTTAAGCATAGATTGTTATTGATTATTGGGTCTCTCTCTCTCTCTCTCTCTCTCTCTCTCTCTCTCTCTCTCTCTCTCTCTCTCTCTCTCTCTCTCACCCCTTCCTCCTCCTGTCTCTCACCCCTTCCTCCTCCTGTCTCTCACCCCTTCCTCCTCCTCTCTCACCCCTTCCTCCTCCTGTCTCACACCCCTTCCTCCTCCTGTCTCTCACCCCTTCCTCCTCCTCTCTCACCCCTTCCTCCTCCTGTCTCACACCCCTTCCTCCTCCTGTCTCTCACCCCTTCCTCCTCCTCTCTCACCCCTTCCTCCTCCTGTCTCTCTCTCACCCCTTCCTCCTCCTGTCTCTCACCCCTTCCTCCTCCTGTCTCTCACCCCTTCCTCCTCCTGTCTCTCACCCCTTCCTCCTCCTGTCTCTCACCCCTTCCTCCTCCTGTCTCTCACCCCTTCCTCCTCCTGTCTCTCACCCCTTCCTCCTCCTGTCTCTCACCCCTTCCTCCTCCTGTCTCTCACCCCTTCCTCCTCCTGTCTCTCTCTCACCCCTTCTTCCTCCTGTCTCTCACCCCTTCCTCCTCCTGTCTCTCTCTCACCCCTTCCTCCTCCTGTCTCTCACCCCTTCCTCCTCATGTCTCTCACCCCTTCCTCCTCCTGTCTCTCACCCCTTCCTCCTCCTGTCTCTCACCCCTTCCTCCTCCTGTCTCCCACCCCTTCCTCCTCCTGTCTCCCACCCCTTCCTCCTCCTCTCTCTCACCCCTTCCTCCTCCTCTCTCTCACCCCTTCCTCCTCCTGTCTCTCACCCCTTCCTCCTCCTCTCTCTCTCTCTCACCCCTTCCTCCTCCTGTCTCCCACCCCTTCCTCCTCCTGTCTCTCACCCCTTCCTCCTCCTCGCTCTCTCTCTCACCCCTTCCTCCTCCTGTCTCTCACCCCTTCCTCCTCCTGTCTCTCACCCCTTCCTCCTCCTGTCTCTCACCCCTTCCTCCTCCTGTCTCTCACCCCTTCCTCCTCCTCTCTCTCTCTCTCACCCCTTCCTCCTCCTGTCTCCCACCCCTTCCTCCTCCTGTCTCTCACCCCTTCCTCCTCCTCTCTCTCTCTCTCACCCCTTCCTCCTCCTGTCTCTCACCCCTTCCTCCTCCTGTCTCTCACCCCTTCCTCCTCCTGTCTCACCCCTTAATGCATCACTCTCACCGCCACCTCTGTACAACATTACCATAACCAGATACTGTCAGTCTCTCTCGCTAAGATTACGTCAATTCCCCGCTCTTACACAGGCTGTATGAGATCAACGCTGAGGGAGTTAGCCAATGACCTTCCACTCTCACGAAAAAGACGAATATGTTTGTGATATAAGAGTCTATTGAGGGATTGTTATGTGTTAAGAGTCTATTGAGGGATTGTTATGTGTTAAGAGTATTGAGGGATTGTTTATGTGTTAAGAGTCTATTGAGGGATTGGTATGTGTTAAGAGTATTGAGGGATTGTTTATGTGTTAAGAGTCTATTGAGGGATTGTTATGTGTTAAGAGTATTGAGGGATTGTTTATGTGTTAAGAGTATTGAGGGATTGGTATGTGTTAAGAGTATTGAGGGATTCTTATGTGTGTTATGGGATTGAGGAATTGTTTATGTGTTATGGTGTATTGGGTGATTGTATTATGTGTTATGGGGCATTGAGGGATTGTAATAGAATGTGTTATATTATTAAGGGGTATTAGGGATTGGTATGTGTTAATGGGCATTGAGAGATTGCTTACAAATTCGCTTCCCAGGGCTTAATGACTTAGCTAATTGACCTTAATTATAGAAATAATGATGATGAAGGAATAAAAGTTTATTAACTATGAAAAATAAAAAAGATGTTTAGTAAATTTGTGATAATAAAACCCTTTGAAATTATTAACTATAAATTAACGTTCTTTCAGAGATAACGAATGAGAACGTCGATGAACATTACCATGAACAAATGTATAAATTAATTATCATTCACTTGCGTTAAATAATACCACTCTATAATTTCATTGCATGGTTGGTATAATTAAGAAAATAAATAATCATGTTTATTTAAGCATATTTTAATCTGTTTTGCATCAGCTATTTTGTTGTGACTGAGGCGTGAGATCTCCAAACTGAGCGGTATATTTATTAATTTTTTTTTCATTATTTGATCAACCATAAAATGTACCAGTGATATGTATTGCTAACTAGATGGTCGTTCATATACATAGATATTTATTAAACCAGGCGTAAATACTATTCAAATTTTAGCGTTTTAATCTTTGTTTTCAGCTGCGGGACACACACACACATACACACACCGGCTCCTACTACCACCTGAGATCCCTTGTCCGAGAATTGCTGTGCGACACCACAACCGCATCCAGCCCATACGTGCACGAACTGATCGCTATAAGAACAGCCCAGTCCCAACCATTGTAAAAATTATCAATAACTTGTAATACTGTAACACTGTCACTATGTTGAAATGAACTGTAGTTTGAGCTTTTCCCCATCTAAGTTATTATATGTCTTATTTGTGTCACTTATGTTACTTGTATATTATTTGTAATTCGTAACCCATTCCCCAAATATGTAACTGTATATTTTCAGCCTTCTGGCTGCCAAGCTCTTTCAATAAACCGTTAATTATTATTATTATTATTATTATTACACACACACACACACACACACACACACACACACACACACACACACACACACAGAACAATCCATAAGTTGTTTTCTGTGTGTCTGTGTGTATATATATATATTATTTTACTACCTCTCTTTTTTAACTAACTCTGTATACAATTTTCTTGTAATCTTTTGACTTCTTTTATATTATTTTTCTTTTTACTTTGGTATTTTATGCGTTATTTTTCCAAGTGTGTTTTATCACTCTTGTTTTTATCCTAAGTTGTCATTTTTATTGTTTTTTAATCAACGTTCAGGGCCGGTAATGGTGACTGGATAACTGGGCCCTAGTTCTAATAGACCCAAGTCCTAATGGGCCCAAATCCTATTGGAGTCTATTTTTAATAAGGCTCAGGTCTGATTTGTCTCAGTGTGAATGGGTTCTAACCCTGATGGGGTCTAATCCTACTTGACCCTAATCCTAATGAACTCTAATCCTCCTGTATCCTAATCCTCAAGTGTGAATGGGGTCTAATCTCACTTAATCGACTCCAATCCTGATGAGCCGACGTCCAAATGAGACCCAATCTTAATGGTTAGGTTAGGTTAGGTTAGGTTAAGTTAAGTTAGGTTCGCTTAGGTTAAGTTAGGTTAGGTTAGGTTAGGTTAGGTGTTGTAGTGGTGTTGTGGTGGTGTTGTGTACTTGTTGTGGTGGTGTGGTGTTGTGAAGTTGTTGTTCTGGTAGTTCTGGTTGTGGTGTTGTGGTGGTGTTATTGTGGGGTAGTGCTGTGGTGTTATGGTGTTGTGGTGTTCTCTATCACAATCCCTATAGCTACTAAGGGTCAAGAGGTCAAAGTTCAAGGTCACAATTATCACCCGATAGTAGGTGGCACCATTCTCGATTGCCAGTACCTAACGATAACACCTATTATCTGGCATAGGATCTACAATACCTTTATACCACACCAATACAACATAGGACTGACAAACTGCTATGTATTTATGTCTCTGTAGTGTCTAGGTACAGTTCTACATAGGTTTAGGAATCACCTTTTACGATACTGTATTACTATCCCATGAGAATTACTGTACCTGTATTTTGTATCTAAATCTCTACCTGTGCTGATATTTCTGTATATATTTTAGTGGGGGTCTGAGTCAGGCCCTGAGCATGGGAGTGTGTCAGCATAAGAGGAGCCCGCGCATGCCCCCTTCCCCTTCCTCCTCCCCCTCCCCCTCCCCTTTCCCTTCCACCTCCCCCTTCCCCCTTCCCTGCCCCCCCCCCCCTCCAGATGGTGAGGAACTCTCTCTCTCGGACGCTGACAAATCTGGTAGAAACCACGACCAAGCGAAACCGAATTTTCCACTAAATTTACTCTAAGATTCCAGATGTTTTTCGGTGACTTCCTTTTCCTTAGATCCACTTTCTCGTATATATTTTTTTTAGCTTCCTCGACTGTCAGGATCATTAGGTCTTACTTCTTATCATAAACAACTAACAAAAGTTCCAATATTATATCCAAATTTCTCTTTTTCTTGATTCTGTTTTAGATGTTTCAAGTATTAGTTAATTTTTAATGCTGAGTTGTTGTTGTTGATGGTATAATGTGTCACTGAGCTTTAATAACTAAGGTTTACCATCACATAGAGTTAAATACTACACTAAACATTATTACAATCCAAGAGATATAAACATTCCTATTGTAAACATTGTGTTATTTTCAGATACAATTTTACTGATACTACATATTTTTCGAGAAATTTTACATTTTCTTAAGTAAAACCTGCACACATAGTGTCTACAGGAGAGCTATATCCAACCTACAGTACCATGCTAGTCTACAGTATCACTCTACAGATATCAAGCTTCGGCAACACTACATAACACAAATCCCAAACTTGACTACAGAATCACGAAGTTTCTATAAAAAAGAGAGATCTATGAAGTTAGCTACAGAGGGGGTTGCTGGCCTCCCTTGTCCCACACACACACACACACACACACATGTATACAAAGTGAATCCTAAACCTCCACAGTAATTAGGAAGCTTCACACTATTTCACTTTGTACAGTATACCAAATTGATTCTGCTGATCTGATTATACACTGATTATACATGCACCATTACGCCTGGAAAACTACGCCTCTATAATCTACAATCCGTATTTACGTATTATGTTATGACACTTTGATCATTATATAAGGCAGAATGATAGGACGTATTGTGGATGTTTCTCTAAGGGTTTAACGACCTTGAGTAAGATGTCTTTCTCGTGTGTACTCTGGATCATCCCTAGAGTATATGTTTACCCCTGAGTACGATGTCTAATCCCCTTGAGTACGACGAGTTAACCCCATGAGTACATTATTTAATCCTTTATATACGATGTCTTATCCCTTTGAATACGATAACAAATCCCATTTGAGTACAATAACACTGTACTAGTGAAATTAGGTCATCGTACTCACTGGTTAAGGACATGAACTTTGCTAAGACGTCGATTAAATGTCAACAAACCGCAGCCATATTTGTTTCAGGTGCTGTCAACTGGTGGTCGAATTTTGCAGCTGACTGAGGCTACACTTCCGACTCTCTTTCCTCTACATTAAATTAAAAACCCAATGATGCTCATGAAATAATGACTTGCTTTGTGTC
The DNA here is from genome assembly GCA_958450375.1 of Homarus gammarus. NCBI lineage: Eukaryota > Metazoa > Arthropoda > Malacostraca > Decapoda > Nephropidae > Homarus > Homarus gammarus. The sequence continues at coordinate 991,328 of CAUDMG010004128.1, read as the reverse complement.
TCGTGATATTAATTCTTGTAAAAATTCGCTATCTATAAAAATATGACGAAAAGAAAATGAAACCGTCGACTTAATTGCTAAAGAGAATGTACAAGTAATTAAAAAAACCATCAGAATGGCTTAATAGGTTTCTTAAATTAGGCTTCACTTCTCTACAATTCGGAAGCCTCATTACGTCAGGGGGGTTTTATCGTGACGTAAAAATCACTGCTGTTTCCTCATCTTAGTTATATCCTCCTCGCCATGTATTCACCACAAGATCCGTTTCTACCACAACATTTCCATCGTTGTGGTCAGTATTAGCCTCAGCAGCCTTGAATATTCATGTCACTAATTACAAAAAAAAAAACGATAAAAATTACAAAGCTTAATTTTTTGTTTTAAATTTGTTGTCATTAGTGTAGATATGAGATGGGGGTTGACGCTTATAACATTACATTCTATTCTGGATTTCATAAAGTGTAAAAAAAGAAATCGTAAGTTACGGTCGAAATAAAGTGTTCTTGTTTTTGAGTGTTTTATTTTATCAACAAGCAAAGCTCACCCACCACTTAAGCATTCACCGTAAGTTATTGAGGCCCTCCCACGTATATAGTGAGAGACTGAGGGCCCTACTTGTTTCTGTTCTTACCATCTGAAACACGTAAGTAGTTCCACCGCCTCCTCTCCCCGCCTTCCCCAGCCAGAGCTTCGCCAAAACGCTCCGGAGCATCGCCACCATGCTCCAGACGCTCCATTTCCTTATCACTTTCTCCTCTTCCTTTTTTCTTCCTCCTTTTTCCCCGTCCTCTTCCTCCTCCTTCTCCTACTCCTCCTCTCCTCCTCCTTCTGCTTTTTTTGTTAGCTTTCCTACCCTAATCAACTCTCCCAGGTCTCAGTTGCCTATCCACTGCCATTTCAATCCCCTATTCTATAAAACTAACCTCACGTAACATACTACAAGATTCACTCCTTTAGTGTCCCGTCCACTCACTGTGCCCTTGTCAACATGTCTACAGGTTTGAGTGAGAAATTACACGTTTCAAAATTACTCTCTACCCTTGTGCTTCTCGACTCTGGTAACCTTAGCTTCGTCGTTCTTGTCAATATTTGCTTTTAGTTCAGTTAAGCAGATGAGGATTTGTATCCGCCATCGTTCCTGTCCAGATTTACATTTGCTTTCACTCAATTGCCTTAAGCTGACTAGGATTTGTATTCGCTATCAGTGTTTTGTTGCTGTATTAAGTCCAATTGTTTCGTAATTATAAGTCAAGATTAGCCAAGTGATTTAGTACAGTCTCACAAAATGTCCCAGCTAATGTAAGAGGTAATAAATGACAGCGACTGTA
>CAUDMG010004128.1:960000-985000 GCA_958450375.1 Homarus gammarus | reverse complement strand
TTAGACTAATGCCAAATATTTAACACTGAAATGAACTTGGGAATAGTGATGTATTAATCAATTGCCGAGTGACTATGTTGTTGATGGGAAGAAGAAGAAGAAGAAGAAGAAGAAGAAGAAGAAGAAGAAGAAGAAGAAGAAGAAGAAGAAGAAGAAGAAGAATTCCACAAGTACAACTACACATGAGAACAGTAAGAACAGAGGAAAGGAAACAAAAATATGAACAGTAATAACAAAGACAATATTTATGACGCCCTGTTGTGACTTGTCTCCCAAACCCTAACCAACTCCAACCTTGGGACCATAATACACACACACACACACACACACACACACACACACACACACACACACACACACACACACACGTCATATTGCTCCTCTAACATGGGATATATTTTACACCATCACTTCAGTAGATATTCCTGATACAAAGCGACCGTTTTACCTCCCATCAGTGAAGCTCATTTTGGAGGCTTCGTATCGGGGTATTGGACGGAGTGTGTCATAAAAATACAAATGGACATCAAGGGGATAATAATCGATCAGCCTGGGGTGTGTGTGTGTGTGTGTGTGTGTGTGTGTGTGTGTGTGTGTGGGTGTGTGGGTGTGTGCCATCATATAAAAGTAGATACAACACTATACAATAAGAACAACAATACAATACTTTTACTAACCTGTACTGATCTTGTATGAATCATGTACATATACTTTGGGAAATAGATCAAAACGTCATGACCTCATCCACACGTGACCTAGGAAACAAATAAAAACATTAATTGGCATAAAAAAAAAACACAAAATAAAAAAATAAAAAATAAATACATTAATGCCAATCAGTGAGAAATGTTGATCTGTTATTGTTATTATTTATCCCAATTCGCTGTAGGTAAAACTAATGCAAAAAACAAGTAAAGAAAATGACTAAAACTCTACAACAACAATATGTAGAAAAATCACACATTTACGTATTTGATCACAACTTACCTACATAACATACAGCGTTCTTAATATAGTCTCCTAAGGTTTAAGTTCTGATGTAGTTCTCTTTACCTAAAATTAACAAAAAAAAATAAAGGTTCCTCCCAGATCCTTAAAATCACTTGTATTTCATAAAGTTTTCACTTGGTCCAAATATCATGTTTTTGTTTTCCTTTGATTACTGACATGATTTTCTTCTCATTAATATACAAATCATTCCCTGCTCTTCAAATTCTTGGTGTCATCTGTTGAAATAATTCTCGTAGGCTTCTATACTCTCGCATATCACACAGAGACTTCATCTACATATGTAAATTGTCACCATCCCTTCATCGGCCTGACAACCATTTCATATAATCTGTCCGTGAAGAGTATAAACAGAGTTGGGTATATTGTATATTAAACCCCCTTGCCCTACGCCACAGCCAAGAGTAAACGAGATTTTCTTATTTTGATCAGAATTTCCAATACTTTCTTACGTGTGACAGAGGTATTAACCCACTTCTAATATATACATGGATATACCTTAACGAATACATACGTAAATACAAAAACAAACACATAAAACATACAATTATCACAAATACAAACAAAAACAAACAGACAAACATAAACACACTACTTACTCACAAAATATCTCCAAACTCCTATGCTAACAAAGGCAGATAAGCCTCAACAGTACTTAATAACTAATGAAGACAAGGTACTGAGTAACACCAAGGGAATACTCGAGAAATCCACAAGAAAAAATAGAATTAAAAGAGGGACTATCACCACCTCTGAGACTTTACCAACATCGCAACATTTCGTAGACCGAGAAATGAGTCCTATTGTTTATGAGTACAGACTATGTTGTTGGGTGGTGAGTAGGAGATGTGTGGTGAGGAGGATGTGGTGGTGAGGTGGTAGTGTGGTGAGGTGGTAGTGTGGTGAGGTGGTAGTGTGGTGAGGTGGTAGTGTGGTGAGGTGATAGTGTGGTGAGGTGGTAGTATGGTGAGGTGGTAGTGTGGTGAGGTGGTAGTATGGTGAGGTGGTAGTGTGGTGAGGTGGTAGTGTGATGAGGTGGTAGTGTGGTGAGGTTGTAGTGTGGTGAGGTGGTAGTATGGTGAGGTGGTAGTGTGGTGAGGTGGTAGTATGGTGAGGTGGTAGTGTGGTGAGGTGGTAGTGTGGTGAGGTGATGTGCTAGCGTGGTGGATAGTGTATTATTATGGTGGTAGGGATGTGTTAGTGTGGTGAATAATATGTTAGTATGGTGGATAATGTGTTAGGTTACGTTAGGTTACTGATATGCGTTAGTAGGGCTGTCAATGCAATCTATATGTAAAATTAATCATCTACATAAACACAGCAGCTTAACTCAATAACAATAACAATAACGATATTCTTACTTTACACAACTATCCACCTTGGTAACCCCTAAATCAAAACTACTTATTAGCCTCGAAAGGTCAAAGGTTAAGGTCATAACTTTAAAAGAAGACAACAAGCACGAGTCAACACCTGGTTCTATTGACATTAGAGGGAGGTGACCCTATATGACCTCTTTGGACGTGGGGTCATGGCACACCTCAAACACCTGCTGTCTCCTAGTGCTTAGCTCAGAAGATTACCGTATGTAGTTGTGTGTGTCTTGGGTGAAGTTATTATTTTAACGACTGTATTTCTGTATCTGTTTCTAAATTTATGCCTGTTTTTTTTTCTGTTACACTACCTGCACTATTTTTGTACCTGTACTTTTAACTGTAATAATTTTATCTGTTTATCTGTACTAATTGATGTACCACCACCACCACCACCACCACCACCACCACCACCACCATAATCATCATCACACACCATCATCATCATCATCACCACCACCACCACCACCATCATCATCATCACACACCACCACCACCACCACCACCACCACCACCACCATCACCACCACCACCACCACCACCACCATCATCATCATCACACACCATCATCACCATCACCACCACCACCACCACCACCACCACCACCACCACCACCACCATCATCATCATCACACACCATCATCACCATCACCACCACCACCACCACCACCATCATCATCATCATCACCACCACCACCACCACCATCATCATCATCACACACCATCACCACCACCACCACCACCACCACCACCACCATCATCACCACCACCACCACCACCATCATCATCATCACACACCATCATCACCATCACCACCACCACCACCACCACCATCATCATCATCATCACCACCACCACCACCACCACCATCATCACCACCACCACCACCACCATCATCATCATCACACACCATCATCACCATCACCACCACCACCACCACCACCACCACCACCATCATCACCACCACCACCACCACCACCACCATCATCATCATCATCACCACCACCACCACCACCACCACCACCACCACCATCATCATCATCATCACACCTGACTCCTCCTGTACACTAAGCATCTCCATCCATCTTAATTTAATAGTCTTTTCTTACCTCGTAGGATCTCGTTACAGATTACTTTACAACTAAACATAGACCAAAAAAGTCAAACAAAAATCTTAAACAAATAATAAAAATACGTTAATTACTATTCCTGTTTTTGTCAGGTATTTGTAAACACTATAATATGTACCTAAATGTATTAATATTGGTATAATTAAATATACTATTACTCTTATGCATACGCCTGTGTTTTGTAAATGCAAATAACTGAATGTAATTATGGTGATGTACGGACTTGTTTATTTACAGTAAACAGAGCCGCATCGACCGCCATGTTCTAGGAAATATATATGTACACACACACACACACACACACACACACACACACAGGTCTTACATCGACAGTACGTTTCATGATTTGACGCTCTGTAAAAAAAAAAAATTATTCAAATATGGGAATTCGTGTGGAATTAATGTAATTAATAGACTGCGTTCCATGGTGATGACCTTCCCCTTCCCCCAATGCGGCTTAACAAAAAAATATTACAGAATAGAATGAATTTAAAGGTGTCTAAAATTGGCGCTTTTGTCTCGTTATCTAAAGATGATTTAATGTTTCTTTCTTTAGCGTTCTCTCTCAATCAAGGATAAGGGATTAATAATTATCTTGGTGTTTAGTGTGATTTTATTGTTTTTTATTATAATTTTATTTGTTTTTATTGCTAATTATATATCCCCACAGACATACACCCTGAAAGGCATCCAAACAGACATACACCGAATAAGAAAGACACAGAATGACAAACAGACACAAAAACAGACAGACAAACAGACAGACTCTATTATTTAACACTAACCTCTAATTTATCATCGAGTATTTACAAACAAGTAATATAAACAATATCCACACCAATTACCTACAGTAAACAAACATCCCAAACAAACATAAAATTAAAAATCATAAACAAAATTAAAACCCATTGGCGCCTTTAACAAAATCTCAGGTGATTACAGAGGCCAGGTTATTGGTGAGTTAAGTGGTACTATGAACAAGGCCATTAAACCTCGGGTGAATTGTGTTATAGTAGTGTTTTATGTGTGAAAAATGACTTTATGGTGATGGAGCTTTGTGTTATGGTGACCAATTGTGTGACACTATACACCTCTACCTTTGTTGGGTGGTGTAATTATCACTGAAGGTGTGTGTCAATTTTAGAATTATTTTGCTTTATTTCTACTACTACTAATAATAATTTTTTTTTTTTTTTTTTTTTTTTTTTTACTAATGGCCTCCATCCTCCCCCAATAGCCACACCTTCGTCGCCATTTTATTACCTTAAAATTAAATATCCTAATACATAAGTAGTTATCCTAGCTGTGTTGAATTAGTTGAGCTGCAGATCTATGCGGCATTCAGTGACTGTTGCCTCATAGTCAATATGTGCAACTGTTGTCGGCTTTGGGGCCGATGCTCTCGTTCCCCTGAGGCAGAGCAAAGCAGACCTAAGGAGAGAGAAGGACAGTCGACATCTCATCCAGGCTGTAACATAACTTCTGGGCTGCTGCTTCTGTTCGGAGAGCGCCTCTGCGAGTCTGGCGTAGAAACATCTTGCACTTGGTCCCATCCCACCAGAGGTTGTGAACACCAGAGGAGTGAAGCTGCCTTGATCAACGTTCTGAATTCTCTCCCCATATGCCCTTCTCTTGTCTTTCTCGTTCCTCCTGTGTGCAGCATCGAGAGCTAAGTTTCGGTGACATGCGGCCATGGGATCAAAAATCCTGATGTCTAAGAAGGCTCGCTGTCCCCGAGTCCAGAAACCTCGAGCACTGACGTCAACACGGGCTTCGTTGGATGTGTTTGAAGTCGTATGTTGGAAATTCTCACCGTCCAATGGAAGGAGGGTCGGTTCTACCCTGACATCACGACAAATTTCCTTCAACATATTTGCTGTGAGATCCCTTACTTCGTCATGCCTCATGCATATGAAGCCCCCTTTCTTGCACACCATGGCGTGATCGACGTCATAGGAAGAGCCACACACGCAGTGGGAGGGCAAACCTTCTACTGGCCTACCGTACCTTAGAACAATGGCATCTGTAAATTCTTGTTTATTGAGACTGAAACCATTTGCTCTTATCGGTAACGTAGTTAACCAGTTCCAGGCGCCCACCTCCTGCGCTATAGCTACTTTTTTTTTCCAATTCTCTGGTACTGCAGCATCAGTTGCTGCAACTTATCACTTTGGCCGTGCTGTCGTTCTGTCGAAATAGACCTTCGAATCTTGTTTACTTCACTGGTATCCACCTCACCTGTTGCGTTCTGAGCTATTATGTGGTCAGTGAGAGCTGCCGTGAGTTTAACTGAGTTTTGACTAGGAAACCCCTGGTAACCACGACGAAAGAACCACTAGTAACCACGACTAAGGAACCCCTAGTAACCACGAATAAGAACCCCCCTTGTAACCACGGCTAAGAACCCCTTGTAACAACAACCAGGAACCCCTTAGTAACCACGAATAAGAACCCCAAGTAACCACGACTAGAAACTCATTAGTAACCACGACTAAAGAACCCCTAGTAACCACGACTAGAAACCCCCTAGTAACCACGACTAAGAACCCCCAGTAATTACAACCAGGAACCCCCTAGTAACCACGACTAAGAGCCCCCAGTAATTACAACCAGGAACCCCCTAGTAACCACGACTAAGAACCCCCAGTAATTACAACCAGGAACCCCCCTAGTAACCACGACTAAGAACCCCCCAGGAAAGTCTTCGAGGTAGTAGATTATGACGAAAATTACGAAGTTATTTACTTAGACTTTAGCAAAGCGTTTGACAGAGTACCGCATCAGAGGCTTCTGAGAAAAGTTAAGGCTCGTGGTATTGAGCGGAAAGTTTTAAATTGGATAAAATCATGGCTCACCGATAGAACACAGAGGGTCAGCGTAGATGGTGTTAAATCGGAGTGGGGCGGTGTAACCAGTGGGGTTCCCTAGGGGTCAGTACTGGGCCCACTCTTGTTCATAATCTACATAAACGATCTAGATACTGGGATCAGCAGTGACATAAGCAAGTTTGCGGATGACACCAAAATAAGGCAGCAGATTAATTCAGGGCAGGATGCAAATGCACTACAGGAGGATTTAAATAAACTGCAGGAGTGGTCAGAAAAATGGCAAATGATATTCAACACCAGCAAGTGCAGCGTACTTAATATTGGAAGAACAAATACTGTCAATGCATACAGCCTTAACAACATCAAGCTAGAGAAGTCAACTTGCAAAAGAGACATAGGGGTACTTGTAAGCCCGGACCTACGGCCTAGAAAACAGTGAGTTAATGTTCGAAATAAGGCAAACAGAGTATTAGGTTTTATGTCTAGAAGTGTAAGTAATAAGAGTGCGGAGGTCATATTGCAACTACATCTTGTGTTAGTCAGGCCGCACCTCGATTATGCTGTTCAGTTCTGGTGCCCTTATTATAGAATGGCTATCAATTCACAGGAGTCGGTGCAGCGAAGAATGACGAAAATGATTCCGGGACTTAGAAACTTTCCATATCAAGATAGATTAAAGAAGCTAAACTTACATGCCATAGAAAGACGAAGACTGCGGGGAGATATGATAAAAGTATTTAAATGGGTGAAAGGAATCAATAAAGGAGATGTAGATAAAGTTCTTATAATATCCGAACAGGATAGGACTCGTAGCAACGGATTTAAGTTGGATAATTTTAGGTTTAGGAGGGAGATAGGAAGGAACTGGTTCACAAATAGGGTGGTAGACGAGTGGACCAAGCTTAGCAACTTTGTAGTAAGTTCTGGAATCCTGGAAAGTTTTAAAAGGAGGCTAGATAGATTCATGGATGATAGAGAGTGGTAGTAACTCTCGACAGGAGCTGCCTTGCACAGGCCAACCGGCCTATTGCAGACTCCTTATTTTCTTATGTTCTTATGTAAGAATGGTTTTAAATTAGACAAATTTAGATTTAGACGCGAAATAGGTAAACATTGGTTTGGAAACAGAGTAGTGGATGAATGGAACAAGTTACCAAACATCATCATTAACTCGAATACGCTGGATAGCTTCAAACATAGGTTGGATGGATATATGAGCAATAGGGGTCAGGTGTAAACGGGACTGCCCAGTATGGGCCAATAGGCCCGCTGCAGTTTCCTCCATTCTTATGTTCTTTTGTTCTTATGTTAACCACGATTAAGAACCCCCTAGTAACCACGATTAAGAACCCCCTAGTAACCACGATTAAGAACCCCCTAGTAACCACGACTACAAACATCCCCATAGAATCGTGATGGAGTGACTACCACCAACAAAACATCAGAACACAGTACGTGGAGGAGGGGTGAGGTGAGGTGAGACTACACCATGTAAACTCAAATCCTTCCAAGAAGTTTCAAGTATTATTAAAAAAATATAAGGATAAATATAGATTGAAATTGACTGGTGAAATATGTGATATACATTTGTTTTGTATTTGATAAAAACTAAGTATTGTTGCGGGAATAAGGACTGTAATATCACTGATGTAATATCCTCAACACACCTGTACTATAATTAATATAATATCCTCAACACACCTGTACTATAATTAATGTAATATCCTCAACACACCTGTACTATAATTAATGTAATATCCTCAACACACCTGTACTATAATTAATGTAATATCCTCAACACACCTGTAATAGCAACTGCATCGTGGAGGAGCACCTGTGTCTATGCTGTGTGGAGGAGTGAGTGACTGGCCGCCTCGCCCACAGGTGCTCCCGCTTGTTGATAATCACCTGGTTCACTAATTGAGTGCTTGTGGCTGCTACCTGTAATTCTCTACTCGTGGTGAAATAGTTATAATGGTGGTGGTGGTGATATGGGTGACAGTGGTGGTGGTGGTGGTGATATAGGTGACAATGGTGGTGGTGGTGGTGGTGGTGATATGGGTGACAATGGTGGTGATGGTGGTGATATGGGTGACAGTGGTGGTGGTGGTGGTGATATAGGTGACAATGGTGGTGGTGGTGGTGGTGGTGGTGATATGGGTGACAATGGTGGTGATGGTGGTGATATGGGTGACAATGGTGGTGGTGGTGGTGGTGATATAGGTGACAATGGTGGTGGTGGTGGTGGTGGTGATATGGGTGACAATGGTGGTGATGGTGGTGATATGGGTGACAATGGTGGTGGTGGTGATATAGGTGACAGTGGTGGTGATGGAGGTGATATAGGTGACAATGGTGGTGGTGGTGGTGATACAGGTGACAATGGTGGTGGTGGTGGTGATATGGGTGACAATGGTGGTGGTGGTGGTGATATGGGTGACAATGGTGGTGGTGGTGGTGATATGGGTGACAAAGGTGGTGGTGGTGGTGGTGGTGGTGGTGATATAGGTGACAGTGGTGGTGGTGGAGGTGATATAGGTGACAATGGTGGTGGTGGTGGTGATATAGGTGACAATGGTGGTGGTGGTGGTGGTGGTGATATGGGTGACAATGGTGGTGGTGGTGGTGGTGGTGATATAGGTGACAGTGGTGGTGGTGGAGGTGATATAGGTGACAGTGGTGGTGGTGGTGGTGGAGGTGATATAGGTGACAATGGTGGTGGTGGTGGTGATATAGGTGACAATGGTGGTGGTGGTGGTGGTGGTGATATAGGTGACAGTGGTGGTGGTGGAGGTGATATAGGTGACAGTGGTGGTGGTGGAGGTGATATGGGTGACAATGGTGGTGGTGGTGGTGATATGGGTGACAATGGTGGTGGTGGTGGTGATATAGGTGACAATGGTGGTGGTGGTGGTGATATGGGTGACAATGGTGGTGGTGGTGGTGATATGGGTGACAATGGTGGTGGTGGTGGTGGTGGTGATATAGGTGACAGTGGTGGTGGTGGTGGTGGAGGTGATATAGGTGACAATGGTGGTGGTGGTGGTGGTGGTGATATAGGTGACAGTGGTGGTGGTGGTGGTGATATGGGTGACAATGGTGGTGGTGGTGGTAGTGATATAGGTGACAATGGTGGTGGTGGTGGTGGTGGTGATATAGGTGACAGTGGTGGTGGTGGTAGTGATATAGGTGACAATGGTGGTGGTGGTGGTGATATGGGTGACAATGGTGGTGGTGGTGGTGATATGGGTGACAATGGTGGTGGTGGTGGTGGTGGTGATATAGGTGACAGTGGTGGTGGTGGTGGTGATATGGGTGACAATGGTGGTGGTGGTGGTGGTGGTGATATAGGTGACAGTGGTGGTGGTGGTGGTGGAGGTGATATAGGTGACAATGGTGGTGGTGGTGGTGATATAGGTGACAGTGGTGGTGGTGGTGGTGATATGGGTGACAATGGTGGTGGTGGTGGTGGTAGTGATATAGGTGACAGTGGTGGTGGTGGTGGTGATTTGGGTGACAATGGTGGTGGTGGTGGTGATATGGGTGACAATGGTGGTGGTGGTGGTGGTAGTGATATAGGTGACAGTGGTGGTGGTGGTGGTGATATGGGTGACAGTGGTGGTGGTGGTGGTGATATAGGTGACAGTGGTGGTGGTGGTGGTGGAGGTGATATAGGTGACAATGGTGGTGGTGGTGGTGATATGGGTGACAATGGTGGTGGTGGTGGTGGTGGTGATATAGGTGTCAGTGGTGGTGGTGGTGGTGGAGGTGATATAGGTGACAATGGTGGTGGTGGTGGTGGTGGTGATGTTGGTGACGGTGGTGGTGGTGGAGGTGATATAGGTGACAATGGTGGTGGTGGTGGTGGTGGTGATATAGGTGTCAGTGGTGGTGGTGGAGGTGATATAGGTGACAATGGTGGTGGTGGTGGTGGTGGTGATGTTGGTGACAGTGGTGGTGGTGGAGGTGATATAGGTGACAATGGTGGTGGTGGTGGTGGTGGTGATATAGGTGTCAGTGGTGGTGGTGGAGGTGATATAGGTGACAATGGTGGTGGTGGTGGTGGTGGTGATATAGGTGACAGTGGTGGTGGTGGTGGTGATATGGGTGACAATGGTGGTGGTGGTGGTAGTGATATAGGTGACAATGGTGGTGGTGGTGGTGGTGATATAGGTGACAGTGGTGGTGGTGGTAGTGATATAGGTGACAATGGTGGTGGTGGTGGTGATATGGGTGACAATGGTGGTGGTGGTGGTGATATGGGTGACAATGGTGGTGGTGGTGGTGGTGGTGATATAGGTAACAGTGGTGGTGGTGGTGGTGATATGGGTGACAATGGTGGTGGTGGTGGTGGTGGTGATATAGGTGACAGTGGTGGTGGTGGTGGTGGAGGTGATATAGGTGACAATGGTGGTGGTGGTGGTGGTGGTGATATAGGTGACAGTGGTGGTGGTGGTGGTGATATGGGTGACAATGGTGGTGGTGGTGGTGATATGGGTGACAATGGTGGTGGTGGTGGTGATATGGGTGACAATGGTGGTGGTGGTGGTGGTAGTGATATAGGTGACAATGGTGGTGGTGGTGGTGATATGGGTGACAGTGGTGGTGGTGGTGGTGGTGGTGATATAGGTGACAGTGGTGGTGGTGGTGGTGGAGGTGATATAGGTGACAATGGTGGTGGTGGTGGTGATATGGGTGACAATGGTGGTGGTGGTGGTGGTGGTGATATAGGTGACAGTGGTGGTGGTGGTGGTGGAGGTGATATAGGTGACAATGGTGGTGGTGGTGGTGGTGGTGATGTTGGTGACAGTGGTGGTGGTGGAGGTGATATAGGTGACAATGGTGGTGGTGGTGGTGGTGGTGATATAGGTGTCAGTGGTGGTGGTGGAGGTGATATAGGTGACAATGGTGGTGGTGATATAGGTGACAGTGGTGGTGGTGGAGGTGATATAGGTGACAATGGTGGTGGTGGTGGTGGTGGTGATATAGGTGACAATGGTGGTGGTGGTGGTGGTATGGGTGACAGTGGTGGTGGTGGTGGTGGTGATATAGGTGACAGTGGTGGTGGTGATGGTGATATGGGTGACAGTGGTGGTGGTGGCGACCAGATCTTAACCACTATGTTTAAGCTCCAGTACTGTTTGCTTACCTTGATCAGCTGTTTGTTCACAATATATTAAGTTAGGTTAGATTAGGTTAGGTTATAATATACAGTTTACCGATAGTAATACACCTTTATAAAATACACAGTGAAAAGCATCTATTTTGTATACACTAAACTGGACAATATACGGGCATAAGTCCTGGTTAATAAATATCTTTCTATAACTTAAAAATAAGTCATATTTTATTGTTTATTAGAGACCATAAATTTATGTCATTGATGTGTAATTCAGCCAGAGGTAAACGAGGGATTTATATGTAATAAATATACGTAGAAAATATATGAGTTTTCAATATCCAGCGGCGAGGATTATGGGATCTGAATTCCATTAAACATAATTTTAAATTTCGGTGAAAACAAATTATATTTAAGTGTAGATAAGCATCATAATTATTTCACTAAACATGGTTATCAATTTATAACAATTACAACAGGGTGTTTACCTGTACTAATTAATTCTACCTGAAGACGATTTTGTAGGAGAATCACGAGAATATTTAATTATATTTTAGTTAGATTTACAAAAACAACTTGAAATCGCAAAAAAAAAAAAAATCATTAGTGGAGAATTTAACACAACTTTAACCTATATATCTATTAAGGCAAACAAATCAAGAATACAAACAGTAAACACTAATTACGTTTATAATACCAGGTAGGTCGGTAATCCTGCCGTACACAAAACAAACAACAAATATTGAAATAATTAGAAGGGCCTTGTGGTATATTGACCTGGTGTATAGTGTAAAAAATATACACCTATTGGAAAATGATATATAATACACATTACCATATTACCCCCAAGCAACAGGTCATTTTGGATTTCGTCAGTGAGGGTCATTTTTCCAGCTAGGATATAGGAGTAATGGTCATATTGGTCCCTTGAGGTGATATAAGAATCCCAATATGGCTTCAGATGTATAAAATTCCGTCACTTAGAGGCCACTTTATCTCTGGTCCAAATTCCGACCTTTTCTGGCGGCGGAATTTCTAAAGTTGGCGGCTATATTGATTATCGAAAATTGACGGTGATTTGAGGGTCTAGTCTTTGGGTCGTAATGTTCAGGGTTTAAGTAAAGTGGGAAGACTGTTGAGACTGTAACATTCACAACATTCACAGTGGGATGAGAGTTTGGTTAGGTTAGGTTCGGTTAAGTTAGGTTTCTAGTACCTTAAATTTTGATAGTTTAGGTTAGATTACTAGCACCTTAGATTATGTTAGTTTACGTTCAGTTAGGTTAAGTTACTAGTGGGTTAGAGTATATTAAGTTTGGTTGTTAGATTAGATTAGGTTACTAGTTAACTTAGATCATGATAGTTTAGTTTATGCTAGTTTTGGTTAGGTTAGAATAGCACCTTAGATCACGTTTCGTTAGGTTAGGTTAGGTTCCGAGTCTTGTCATTATACAGTGCTGGCGATACAATAACAAAACTTGGCAAAATTTATTCTGACATAACAATTTATTAGCTGACACGTCATAAAAAGGCAGTTTTACGGTAATGGCTCTGTGTGTGTAATTATTCTTTATAAATGATCGTAACAGCTCCATTGCATAGTAACAGCTGAAAATACGAGTATGTCAAAATTTATAATAATATGTATGAAAAGAGAGAGAGAGAGAGAGAGAGAGAGAGAGAGAGAGGTTTCGTATTATTAAGGTTATAAGATATCAACATATTAATTAATATCAACAAATAGCTGTCAAACTCTAACGTAATTGGAGTTAACAGCCTGACCCCCCCCCCCCCACTCACCACCATCCCGTCACGTGCCAAGCCCCCCCCTCACTCCCAGAAACTTCCCCTCCCCCCCCTCCTACACAGTCTTGCGCCATCTATGGGTCAACTTAACGACTGTTTCTGATTGACAACTCAGTTAGTCTCATGGTTCACCGAGGGAGAGGATGATCCTACTATTTTTCCACCATGTACACACGATCACACACGCGCTGTTGCCACTATGTACACACGATCACACACACGCGCTGTTGCCACTATGTACACACGAACACACACGCGCTGTTGCCACTATGTACACACGATCACACACACGTGCTGTTGCCACTATGTACACACGATCACACACACGTGCTGTTGCCCCTATGTACACACGAACACACACGCGCTGTTGCCACTATGTACACACGAACACACACACGCGCTGTAGCTACTCAAGCCATATCTTGTGACAGGTAGACCAGATGGATCTGTTCAGAGTGTGCCTGACAACATAACATGAAGCAGAGGGGTAGTTCACTGAGCTGGACGTGATGCTGGTGGGTGTTGCTTGGTTAGGTTAGGCAGGTTAGGTTAGGTTAGGTAGGTTAGGTTAGGTAGGTTAGGTTAGGTTAGGTTAGATTAGGTTAGATTAGGTTACGTTAGGTAGGTTAGATTAGGTTAGGGATGTGTGAAGTAACAGAAATTAAAGATGTTGGTATTTTGGAGGTTTTGTTTTGGAGGAGGAACACCATACACCTGCAGAGGAGTATGATAAATCCTCCAAAAAATAACATAACAATAGATTATTTAAAAATATTCTTTATAATATTCACGAGTAATGTTTAATGCTGACTGTGGCCTCCCTGTCTGTGTGTGTCACTCCTTGGATGAGATGTTCCAACAATAGCTTCCCTGACTGAAGATTAGCGACCTAACTGACCATTCTGATGTTACTATTCCCATCTCCTCTAGAAGGTCCATTAATAACCAAGTTGTATGTGGTTGAGCATTATCTTGCACCAGGATGAATCTAACAGCTAGTGTACCCATAAAAGACCTGACAGTAGAGGTCAATATGTCATTCCGATAACACAGGGCTGTCAGTCGTCCCTCAAACAGTTGTAAGTGGATCTAGAAGCCCAGCATAATACTTACCATGCACCGAATGATTCCCTGCCCAAGTTGTCAGTTTCTATACAGTCCTAAGGAGATGTAGTCCTTGTGAGACTTAATTCTTATTAGACTCAGCCTCTAATTAGACCCTTATAGCCCCTTTGAGTCCTAAGACGGGAGGGGGTAGTCTCCAGTCCTAATCGGTCCTACTGCTAATAGCCACAGTATCTGACGCAAGCTTCGGGACCAATAGAACCCAAAAGCCTATTAAAACAACGAATCAAGAATGCATATAAGTAAGGCTCAGTAGACGAGGGGAAGGGGAAGGGGAAGGTTGGCATCATCTTGGAAGGGGAAGAAGAAGAGCGTGTAAGGGGGAACTCTGGTGAAGGTGCAGGAGGAAGGGAACAGGCGAGGGAAGCGTGTTTACATAAGACGACCTGAACACTTTTCTCTCATACAAAACCCTCAGATGTAATTTCCCAGACAAATCATTGGAGATCTATTTACATATTACCTATATACATTTTTATTTATATATACTGTATATATAAATTCCTCATTTTAATATTAATGTATATAATTTTTTTCACAGGTCGATGGGGTCATATAGTTTGGGTGGATATGTGGTATGTTGGTTATGTCACTACATCCTCAACATAACTCAAGATCAGGAAGAACTACATGTGTTTATAGTTGGTGCCTGTATTCACCCTGACTACATCTACAGCTGTAACGTTTTATGAGGGTCAAAAGGTCAAAGGTCGAGATAACAACCCTGAAATAAATCTTGTGTGAGTTTCCTTGCTCGAGTGCAGTCTAGCTCCTAATATCTCAGGGTTTAAGACAAGGATATACTTCGTGTTAGTGAAATATATTAAAGTTGTTGTTATTACCACGACCAATACTACAGACACAAACTTGATCATGGAAGACAGAAACTATATATTAACCCCATAACCCCGACAGAAACTATAAATTAACCCCATAACACAGACGTAAAGTATATATTAACCCCATAACACCGACAGAAACTATAAATTAACCCCATAACACCGACAGAAACTATAAATTAACCACATAACACCGACAGAAACTATAAATTAACCCCATAACACCAACAGAAACTATAAATTAACCCCATAACACCGACAGAAACTATAAATTAACCCCATAACACCGACAGAAACTATAAATTAACCCCATAACACCGACAGAAACTATAAATTAACCCCATAACACAGACGTAAACTATAAATTAACCACATAACACCGACAGAAACTATAAATTAACCCCATAACACCAACAGAAACTATAAATTAACCCCATAACACCGACAGAAACTATAAATTAACCCCATAACAAAGACGTAAACTATAAATTAACCACATAACACCGACAGAAACTATAAATTAACCCCATAACAAAGACGTAAACTATAAATTAACCCATAACACCGACAGAAACTATAAATTAACCCATAACAGACATAAACTGTAAATTAACCACATAACACCGACAGAAACTATAAATTAACCCCATAACACAGACATAAACTATAAATTAACCCCATAACACTGACAGAAACTATAAATTAACCTCATAACACCGACATAAACTATAAATTAACCCCATAACACCGACAGAAACTATAAATTAACCCCATAACACCGACAGAAACTATAAATTAACCCCAAAACACCGACTTAAATTATAAATTAACCCCATAGCACAGACAGAAACTAAACAATAACAAGATATATTAACAAGTTGGTTATATATGCTAACCATAACTCTGTTAGAAAGTTTTTAGAAAGTTCCCCTGAATTATGACTAGTAAATAGCATAATTTAGAGAAACAGAGAAGTCTTATCATAGAAGATAGTAATATAGTAGTAGTGGTAGTGACGTTTCTGCCCCAACAGGTGTGATGGTAAGAACACAAAAGGTTACCTGATATACCTGGTGATTATTGATATTTTTTTTACCCTTTCCTGGAACACTTTTCATTCGACGGTCGAGATGTTTACACTGTGGTGTTTCATGACTGATTCAGGGGAGAAAAGGTTTGTAATGGCCACCTGTGAGTCCATACGTGGTGACTGTGGGCATAGACATAAGTTTTTCTACTTTTTTTTTTAAAGATTTATCAACAACAACAACAACAACAACAACAAAAACAACAACAACTACTACTACTACTACTACTACTACTACTACTACTACTACTAATAATAATAATAATAATAATAATAATAATAATAATAAAAATAATAACAACAATAATAATAATAATAATAATAATAACAATAATAATAATAATGATACTAATAATAATAATAATAATAATGATAATAATAATAATATACAAATGAATAAATACAACAAAAACAGTAACTGATATTATTCTGTAAAAGGCAATTTATTGTTTTAATCCGATTTGGTTATAATCTTCAGCTGTGACCTCGAAAAATATTTGTGGTATATTTTCCATCAATATTTTCACTCGGTTAATAACATTGATATATATTACTGCATAATGAAAGAGCAGCAGTCGACCTCAAGAACCAATCTATCCATATTTACATAAACAATCATTTTTATTATTTATTTTTCAACTTTTGTGCATTTTTTCTCACAGATTTTTCATTATTTTAGTGTCATTGATAATAATAATAATAATAATAATAATAAAAAGGGTAGCATTAGTAGTAGTATAACCATCATCATCATCATCATCATATCATCATCATCATCATCATCATCATCATCATCATTCTCTTCCACACAACAACATCATCATTTCACCCGTTCTCCACATCTACTAAATAACAAGAAAAACTATTCACATAAAACTTAATACCTGCGTCGGGTCCTGAGCAGAGGTAAACAATCTATTATACGTCAGAGGTCAGAGGTCAGGGGTCAGTATTCGGACAGTTAACCCAAAGTCGTAACCATTCGTGTAGTCGGAACAATTCTCTCCCCTTCAGTGGTTCATTAATTATGTGGAGAGGGTGGAATGACTTACCTTTTACACTTAATGCTGGAACGACACACTCACACTCATACTTACCTTTGACTCTGGAATGACTTATCATTACACCTGGCATTATTATGACTCGACTTCACCCTTACACTCACCCTTAAGCCAGGAATGAATATACCTTCACCCTTAACACTGGAAAGACACACTCACCCTTCCTTCACCCTTAACGATAGAAAGACACACTCACCCTTCCTTCACCCTTAACACTGGAAAGACACACTCACCCTTCCTTCACCCTTAACGATAGAAAGACACACTCACCCTTCCTTCACCCTTAACGATAGAAAGACACACTCACCCTTCCTTCACCCTTAAGAGGAATATTATCCCAGTTATATTATATCCGTTTATTTGTTTGTTTATTTGTCTTTCAGTGCCAAGAGAGATGTGCCGCCTCAAACCACTGGCACCTCATTAGCACATCCCTGGACTGGTCGCGTCACACTCTCCTCATTCAGGCAATTTATTATGAGCAATTAAAAACTATCCTTCACTAAATGACTCGTGATTTTTACACTGTGAGAATTTTATCATTTTTTAAGCTCAAGTTAGATGAAAAAATTAATCACCAAAACTCAAAAAAAATATATTATTACAGACAGATGATTTTAAGTACTTTTTATCTTCACACTGAATACTTTTAATACTTTGATAATTAAGGGTTTGTCTTATCTAAATATAATCGTATGGTGTTAGAATACGCATGGGTGTCCTTGACGATTCATAAGACACTAATCTAACCTAACCTAACCTAACCTAACCAAAGTTATAGGGGAACTTCAGGTAGAATACGTGGCCCCCAACACCAACCAAAGGGCCATAACTCTCAATAATCATGGCATAGAGTAATAATTATAGAACCTAATTATGATCTTATTATGGTATATTAGTATAACAAGTTTGGGTATAATCTGTTGGTATTTGTGTGAGTTATAGCGTTCACAACTTACTGATGCACGGATAGCCGACAGAACAGACCGGTGACATGAATTGTTAACTCCCCCACCTGGGATGGCGGGGAGCAGTGTGTGTGTGTGTGTGTGTGTGTGTGTGTGAACAAGTAAGTACATTTACGTAAACACATGATCTTACTCGTGTATACATTTTCAGTAAGACACACACACACACACACACACACACACACACACACACACAAACACGCATATACCCACACGCAACTGCATGTATACAAACATATATTGCCACAGAAACGTACATGTACACAAACATTTACACACAAAAACACACAAATATACACAGATAAAAAACATATACACACCCTCCCACGTACAAACACCCACCACACCACTATACCGTACCCACACACACACACAAACACACATACACCCACAGTCTCTCATCTGCAAAACATAAATTAAAAAAAGACTGATGATTTCTGATAGATATTTGTACAGAAAGCAGATTTAGTCAAATATTCCTCTCCATATTAAAAAGAGTATTTGAGCTGACAGTCCATAAGGTAAGAAATCTCCTATCATATATAAGGGATTTCCGTCACTATGGGCTAGGAGGTAGAGGCTTATAATGGCATCACCTTTCATCATTTGGTTTCACAATAAAAATGCATTTACTCGAATAGGCGAATGTGTGAGCAATTAATTTTAATTAATAGAGGCAAAAGCTGCGTTGCATAGTAATTACCAAAAATTTAATTGATATCGAATGAATCTAATATTTTCTTTTTTTCGCTTTGTATGAAATATTTGGTGATGATTGAATATTTATACATAATCTTGCTTAGTATGTATGTATGTATGTATGTATGTATGTATGTATGTATGTTCTGAGAAGCTGCTGACTTCCCTCTCCTCCTTTCCTCCCTGAACTTTATATATCAAAATCTGTGATAAATATTTAAGTATAGTAATCCTAATGTGGAGTCTGGTGTAAATAAATAAATGATAAATATAAAGAGAAAGAGAAACAGGAGTGATAGAAGGAATGAGAAAGAGAGAGAGACGGTGAGAGGAGATAAAGGGGGAAGAAGAGAGAGAGAGAGAGAGAGAGAGAGAGAGAGAGAGAGAGATTATGTTTACATTTGCATTTACGTATTCAAATCTAATGTGAAATTGACATGATCAGTCCCACTTGTTACTGCCCTCTCTCTCTCCAGACTGTTGGCCACCACACACGCCCTTGTTCCTCATATATCGCCATCACCTCTCTGACACAAGCCAACAAGATCGAGTCTCCCACCACCATGCCTGATTCTATCCCTGTTGGGGGGGGGGGAGTCACGAGTCACCCAACATCAGAGGGAACACTGAGTCAACAAGCTGGTGATAGTGGTGAGCGTGACGATGATAGCACAGTACTGGAAGGTCATGGAACGGTCCCAGCTAAAGAGGATGAATTGAGCAACTGAGAGAAAAATACACAGACATCAATATCAACAATAATAAAAAGTTAACCCAAGGGAATGAGGTTCAACTTCCTGATGTAACTACTGACACGTATGACTCACAAACACACATACAGTAGTTATATTATACTGAAAAATAACCCACGTATTCTTCCTGGCTTCCTCAGCACTGAAAACAGCAAGTATAATATTACAACAGCCTCCCCTGCCATTAAACAGCGCTACCATTATCTTCCTTGGAATCGACTCTCACCACGACCCTGTAATACTCGAGCGAAACGAGAACATTACAAGGATGAAACGACTCAGTGGAAAGAAGCTGTCATCTCCCTCTGGACTGTCAGTGAGGAGCCAGCGAGGACTCACTCTCTTGCTAGTGTCTACCGTCTTCTGAGAGCAGGTAGCTGTCAACCTCCTAGACGAAGATTGTTGTAAGTGCAACGGAGACTCATGGCTACAATATGTACAATCCCCTAATATTATAATCTGTTCTACACATCTTGTTGTAGTGATGTTATATATATATATACATACATATATATATATATATATATATATATATATATATATATATATATATATATATATATATATATATATGTGTGTGTGTGTGTGTGTGTGTGTGTACTGATAACCACAAGGAAACAAAAAAGCGCGAAGTTCTCAATCGCTTTCGTGTAATTCACATCTTCAGGGGTGAGTACAGACTAAGGAGAAATACTTGACAAGGCAAATATATACAGTAGAGGAGAATGAGATCAAGTCCCTTAGTCCACAATGTTCCGGTCATAAGGCAGTGACCCTTACTAATCTTCTTCATAAAAATAAAAAATTGACCATGCCATCTCTAAGCACAGCAGCTGTCCGTAGTCAGGTCATAGGGTAAGATGACCCAACCTTCTCACCTGGTTACAAATCTTCTTAATCACAAAATTATCCACTTTTTACATACCATTACTCAAATTCATGCTGACAGATTCGGTATGTTTAATGAGACTGGATTCATTAATGTTCCTACTGACAATTGAATTACAAGGTAATATTGAGGAGGCATTATCCCAGTCATTGCAATGCTTATTATCTCTCATATGAAGGAACAGAGCATTGGATTCCTGGCCTGTCCTAACACTATATTTATGCTGTTTAAGTCTAGTTTAAGTCTGGCCTAAGTAGAACATATTCCTTGCATGGAACCTTGTAAATGCAGCCGCCTGCATTGTTGGGGGGAGTTCTTAAATAAATTTTGTTTTACAGTGCATGAGTTTTTAAATACCACATTAACGTTCCAGGTTTTCAGTTGCATAGGAATTTGAGAGAAATTTTTGCTAAATGGTAATACTAAGATATTCTTATTGTCATGGGTTGGCTTAGGATCAGTTCTATAAAAAGATAATCGTTACGTAATGTTTGCTTTCGGTTGTGTGTAGTATTGATGTGTGTTTACAATTTTGGTCTAATAACACGATCATATAGTTCCACTACAAAAAGCGGGAGATAAAATAAACTTACATCTTCATAAAAAACAAATCTTAAAGTTTTTTACGTTTAATCTTATCAAAGATCATTATAAGCTTATTTAATTCTGAAATATAAAATGACCAGAGTTTAAAGGCTTTCAATAATTAATTAGCATTTATCTTAAGCCTGTGCGCCTTAAGGTGAAGGAACTGTGTTTGTATAAGATAATTATATTGGCTGAATCGTGGTTCAGAATGAATGATTTTAACAATATTATGTATTTTCAGTACATATATTCAGAGAGAGGTGATGGAGGAGGTAAATGGAAAGGATATTATCATAATTTATTCATTAAATTCTCAAAAGGGATCAACAATGGGTTTTCTAAAGTTTGTGTTAATTATGTAATGTTTGTGTTGTGGTTTTGGGATGGTCGTAAAATCTAAGTACAGTAAATTTTTATTCACTAGCGTCAGAGGTTCCTTAAGTTGTTCTCTGACTGACTGATTCATTTACTTACTGACGGGGTAAAATCATAACCAACTGACTCACTAAGGATATTTCACACTGATTCAATGACTCACTGAGAGAGAAGAAGTCCTCAATCTGTATCTCTCACTCACCGAAAGAGAAATAAATTCACCGTCTCACTCACTCACCTTATTCTACACACGAGGGGTTGTTACTCTGAATAAACAACATACAACAGTGAACATAACTTGGTAAACATTGGCTTATACTCGTATTATCAATTCACAACTACATTACAACCACAGATACGAGCATAGGGATAATATTTATTTTAATGGTAACGATACGAAATCACAGAATGACTTAATTCCCCTTATTATATACATATCTCTGTATTTGTGCTACGGATATATATATATATATGTATGTATAATTTACATATATGAATCATTTTAACCTAGTTCGAGAAGGGTGTTTAATTAATTAAGGGTAGTTACGATTAATGATTAGCTGCTTTAGTGAGTATTTTTATATGACTCGTGTAATCAAAAGGGGCCGTATGGGTGATGCTGCGTTGTTGGGGAAGAAGAGCATCAGTTAATGAGTTAGTCAGGGAGTAAGGAAATGCTCTGAACAGTACAGTAGGTTGGGTGTTTCTCCGGTACAGGAGACAAACGGCCACACGGAATCCTACACAGGGAGTATTATCAAAGGCACACAGTTCCTCCAGGTACAAGAGCCTCTGTGACCACTAAGCCTCGGAGTCTAGACTGCTGTAGGTGAGTATTAAGTCTCCTACTTCACCTGTACACGAAAGCAAGAGGTTCTAGGAGCTCTGTTTACTAACACTTGGTCAAAGGAATTGTGTGTTCGTAAAGGTTTGGTCTTTCGCCTAGTGCAGCTTTATGTCACGTTGACGAGCTCAGACGCGGGTGAATATATTTAGTTATTTTTATGTGAAGAAAGACGGTAAAAATGTGAGTGTGGAGATCATATTGCCATTAGGAGGGTGAAGAGGAGCAGTGGTGAGACGTGTGAGGGTGACGAAAGAGCGGGAGGTGTTGACATACAGCTCATACGCCTGACGTAGTGATGGTGTCAACTATCACTTAAAACCTACATAGACAAACCATCAGCAGCAGTATTCAAGCACAGCGCCACATGCCATATCTCCCGGGTGACTGACACACACACACACACACATTACCCGGGAACGTTACATCCTCCAGCTTCAAACATAAGGAATCATGTTTGACCACGAGTGCAGCGCTTTCACCATCCAATGATAATTATCTTTGACAACCACCCAAGGATATGATTGGCGGTTGCTGAAATATCTCTGACTTTTCTGCGAGGAATAGGACGCATTATACTCCCAACCATTTACACTCTCCACCACCACCACTTCACCCTTGACACGTGTGGGTTATTTGGCATATAGTCTACAGTAGTTTATGTCAGTGTCGTCTAACCTAACCTAACCTAACGATCCCCTTCAACACTATCGAAGTATCTTAAAGACTTGAACATATAACTTATATAACTACGTAAAATGTCATAGACGAATCTCATATGTAGTGAAAATTTAAAGTATAAAACTATCATTTTCAAACCTTTCTTCATACATGTTATTTCTCTTCGTAGCTTTCCGTTCCACTAATGAGACTTGAACTGGCGTCTAGGTAAGGAAAAGCTACCTCTGAGTTAACACGTTTGGCTGTTTACATGAAAAAGACGAAGAATTTTATGAGATTTTAAGTCGTTTTTTCTTATTTCGATTTTTTTTATTGGTTTATCCTTAGTTCTATTAGACCCCATCCTAGTAGGCCATTATATACGCACAGTCCTTATTGACCCTATCCTATTAGACCCTTATATACACCCCTGAGTCCTATTAGACCCCATCATAGTAGGCCATTATATACGCACAGTCCTTATTGACCCTATCCTATTAGACCCTTATATACACCCCTGAGTCCTATTAGACCCCATCATAGTAGGCCATTACATAACCAATGGAATAAGATGCAGTCCTATTAGACCCCTGAGTTTTTTAGGCCCTAGTTCTAATGATACAGTAAGTTACAGTAGTTTAGGGTCTATTTGGGACTGAAATATGGCCACGTACTCTACTGAAACATTCTGTACTGATTCACTGAAACGTATTGATACAGCACACTGAAACATACCGCTGACCGCCGCTTTAACACGTCCATCGTCGAAAGTAGGAAGGAAAAATACGATAACTTAAAAGAGAAAGAAGAAATCTGAGAGAGAGAGAGAGAGAGAGAGAGAGAGAGAGAGAGAGAGAGAGAGAGAGAGAGAGAGAGGGAGAGGAAACGACAGGAGGATGAAGAGCACATTAATTCTTAAGACAGGTATGACAGATACAAAGTGAACCAGGTAGTGATGCCATAATTAACATAATGGTGCCATCATGGTGCCATCATAGTGCCATCATGTTTATGGAGGAGGAATATTTTTTTTTACCTATGATGTTAATTTATTGCTTTATGGTAATGATGGGAAGTTTATGGTAATGTTTATGGGAGTAAAATTATTCTATAATTTTTTTTGTATGGTAATGGTAGAAGAAAATAATACTATGGTGCCATCATGGTAGGAGGGAAGGTATGGGATAGGGATGGTTTATGATGTAGAAGGAACTGATAATAGAATGATATTGAGATAAATTAAGAAGAAGGAATTATATGAGAGTTCAACACACACACACACACACACACACACACACACACACACACACACACACACACACACACACTGAACACATAAGCTTATAAATATATACTAGTTCGATATACAATGTTGTTTTAACTAGAACTCAAAAGCTTGTAAGACTAATTGTTGACTCAGCCTTGAACGACCATGTTGTTAGTGTTGCTCCTAACAACCCAGACAGACAGACAGACAGACAGACACACAGACACACAGACAGACAGACAGACAGAAAGACAGAAACCTAAAGCTTATTCAGTCTTTTTTGTTGTTATTCTTCCTATTTATAATTTGTATCTTCTTTCAGTTCTTCTTCTTCGTCTCCTCCTTTCACTGTTTTCCTACCACATTACTTTTCCTCTTCCTCCTCCTCTTCTTCTTCTTCCTCTTCTTTCTCCTCTTCCTCCTCTTCATCATCCTCCTCTTCCTCCTCTTCCTCCTCCATCGAGTCATGCACCTCCTCTGTATTATTCTCAGATTTTCCTTCTCTTCATCCCTTCTCTCCCTCCTCCATTTCCTCTTCCTTTTCCTCTAACTGCTTCTGGTCCTACTCCTCCTCTTCCTCTT
>CAUDMG010004128.1:865000-952500 GCA_958450375.1 Homarus gammarus | reverse complement strand
GTGTGTGTGTGTGTAATAATAATAATAATAATAATAATTAACGGTTTATTGAAAGGGCTTGGCAGCCAGAAGGCTGAAAATATACAGTTACATATTTGGGGAATGGGTTACGAATTACAAATAATATACAAGTAACATAAGTGACACAAATAAGACATATAATAACTTAGATGGGGAAAAGCTCAAACTACAGTTCATTTCAACATAGTGACAGTGTTACAGTATTACAAGTTGTTGATAATTTTTACAATGGTTGGGACTGGGCTGTTCTTATAGCGATCAGTTCGTGCACGTATGGGCTGGATGCGGTTGTGGTGTCGAACAGCAATTCTCGGACAAGGGATCTCAGGTGGTAGTAGGAGCCGGTGTCGGGGATGGTGTAGAAGCTTCTTACCAAATTTGCAGATGAGGTCGTGGTGATGGTCAGTGAGAGTCGAAAGGGTCAGTGTGTTGAGCGCTTCTTGATATGTGGAGTAGGAGGGGGAGAGAATAATCTTGCATGCCCTCTTTTGTACTTTTTCTAGGTGTTTACGTTGTGTGGCATTTAGGGAGGAAGACCAGGTGGGGGAGGCATAGGTGAGCTTGGGAAGTATGAATGTTGTGTAAACACTGAGGAGCTCGTGTGCAGGAACTGCGAGGGACTTGAGTCGGCAGAGGAGGTGGAGACGGAAACTGGAGGATTTGACAACTTCATTGACGTGTGGTTTCCAATTTAGTTTGTTGTCTATGGTGACGCCGAGGAGCTTCGTGGAATCTACAACCTGGAGTGTGTTCGGACCTAGAGTAATGGAAGGAGGTGGGACAATGTCGGAGGAGAGGTTGATGTGCATAACCATGGTCTTGGTATGGTTGATGGTGACATGGTTGTTGGTGGCCCAGTTTTGGAGACTGTTCAATAAATCCTGAAGGGCGGTATAGTTGGGAGCAGAATTGTTGACGCTGATCCCAATGGTGGAGTCGTCGACATATTTCCAGCGAGCAGGGGTTTCTCTTAGGGCATCATTGATGAGCATAAGGAAGCAGAGTGGTCCCATCTTGGTGCCTTGGGGGACGCCACAGGTGAGTGACTGAAAGGTGGAGACAGCCCCTCGGAAGCGTACAGCTTGGCGTCGGTCACTGAGGAAGTCTGTAAGCCATGGTATGAGGCTTCTTCGAAGCCCGAGGTCAATAGCTTTGTTGATGATTATATTGTGGTCGACTAGGTCGAACGCTTTAGTGAAATCAATGAAGGCGACAGCTACAGACGTTTTTCGTTTCTCGAGATGGCGGTATATGTAATCGAGAAAGCTGACAAGACAGTGAGTGGTGGAGGAAGTTTTCATGTTGCCAAATTGCTGAGGGTCTACGACTCCTGCAATATCAGCATAAGCCCAGTCGAACACAAAACTTTCACAGATTAAGCTGGGTATTGGGGTGATTGCAATAGGTCGTAGCTGATTTAAGGATTGTGGGCTGGTTGACTTGGGCACTGGTGATACATAAGAGGTCTTCCAGTCAGCTGGGCATCTGGCTTGACTGAGAGAAGCATTGATGATGGAGCAGAGGGGTTTAGCAAGCTCCGGGGAGAACTCCTTGAAGAGTTTCATTGGTAAGTCAATGGGGGTGGTAGAGCGTTTTAATTTTAGTTTGTCCAGGCGTTTTGCTACTTCAAATTCTTCTACTAAGTCAGTGGGAAGGGGGGCTGGTAGGTAAGCAGGGAGAGTTGTTGTGTCAAGCCGTGGGAGCGTCTGGCATATAGTAGCGAAATGGTTATTTGTTTGCTCAGCTGCGTCAACACTAGTGAGATGGCTAAGGAAGGGGAGGGGGTGTGTCTTATTGTTTAGTCCACAGAGTTCTTTAAGCTTACCATACCATTGACTGATGTTGGTCTGCTTCAGGTGTTGTAATTTGGTTGGGTAGTGGGACTTCTTTGCAGTGCGTATTTCGCGGATGACTCGGTTGCGAAGTGACCTGTAGCGGATGTGTGTGTGTCTGTCTGTGTCTGTATGTCTGTCATCATATATTTCCCGTTTATGAAGCATTAGATTAGATTTTAATGTCACAAGTATTAACTAATATTACGTAAGAGATCAGTCAATCCTATGTTCTCTCCCTTGGGTAGAACTAAGAGGATTCCAGACTCCGAGTGAATGCCAAAAGAAGTCAAGATTCCAGATTAAATCAATATTCTTACTAGACGTCACTCCAAAAGAATTCCAGATTCGTCCAGATTTAGTTTTGTATCTTCATTAAATTGGCACAAAAAGGATTTAAGGTGTCTTATTAAAATCATATTTGTCTTAAGCTGCACCAGATTTCAGATTTTATGAGTGATATGTCTTCAGTGAATCCGATGTCAAGATTTATCCAGATTTATTCCATGTTTACTAGGGATTTCAGATTACATACATATCTTCATTAAATGTGGGATTAGGAATATTCCAAATCCATGTCATCAAGACTCTAAATTAAACCAAAATTCCAGATACCAGACTGGATTAAATTCCCAGATATTCATTATTTTCTAGAATAAATTGTCAGAGAAAGAAATTCAGATTGTATAAACCAGATTAATTAACGAGTCATCACCAAACACAGCGGTTATGCAGATTTCATACGAGAATCCAGATTAAACGCGACACTTTGGACATTCCTGACACTAGATTTCAGATTAAGATCATGTAACTACTCAACACGACGATATTAGGATTCCAGATTCCAGATTCCAAAGACCATAACGTCACCCAAACGACATGAACAAGATTCAAGATTCCAGATTCCAAAGACCATAAAACGTCACCTAAACGATATGAACAGGATTCCCGATTCCAGATTCCAAAGACCATAAAACGTCACCCAAACGACATGAACAGGATTCCCGATTCCAGATTCCAAAGACCATAAAACGTCACCCAAACGACATGAACAAGATTCCAGATTCCAGATTCCAAAGACCAATCACTCAAACGACACCACCAGGATGCCAGAGTCCAAAGACCATCACTCAGCGCAACTGGATTCCCGATTCCAGATTAATTTCGTGTCATCACTTAGCGGCAAACTCTCGCGAAAACAAAATAGTGTTGTGGTAATGGGCCGATAGACGCACAGACGACGAGCGTTCATTAGTCTGAGTGTAGGGGAAGAGGGGTAGGGAAGGGGAGGGGTAGGGAAGGGGAGGGGGAGGGGTGAGGGAGGGGGAGGAGGTAAGGTGTCCCATCCCTTCCTCTCCTCATCCTTAAGCCCCTGCCTCCCCCCCCCCCCCCTTCATCCTTCGTCAATACTACCTCTCAAATTCATTCCCCAGATTCACCTCACCCCACCACCCCCCATCCTCAACATACTGCACCTCACCCCCCATTAATACCCCCACTCAATACCTCTTAACACTAACTTCGTTCCATCCCAGCCCCTCCCATTTACACCACTCCATCCCACTCAACACCCCTCAGCACCAACCCTACACCATTCCCTCTCCTCTACACCACTCCTCCCCACTCAACACCCCTCTTACTTAGGTGAGAATTATAAATTAATACTTACCTCTCAAGTATTGTTTTGTTTACATTGACGTCATCATTGTGTTGTCGGCCAGTAGCTCACCGCTTACAGAGACAAAGTTTATACAAATATAGATTCCTGGTTATAAAATCTTTCCTTTTAATAGACTCACAAAACACAAATATATCATAAATAATAATTATATTTTATAACACAAGTATATAAGATATTCGAAAGCTTATTTTTATGTGATATAGGAGTCTATAATTCAATTTGATTATTTAGAGAAATGTCACGAAACGAAAACTGGAATTAATACAATTTAAATTTTTCACCAAAGCGTAAGTGTCATATACAGTACTAATAAATAACCCCTGGAATATATAAAATAGAAACAAAGATGAAATAAAATTGGAAAAAGGTACAGGTGAAATCTTAAGTAATTGTGTTTGACTGTAAATATATTTTCTGGTATAGCATTATATGTAACATCAATAACTTGGGACTCTGAAATGCAGATGAAATGCATTTCAAAGCAGGAGCCTTCTTGGGAATATTTCACGAAGCTGTAGTAAACATTTGGTTGTCAAGGAATAACTCTGTAAATAAATAAGGATGAACACACACACACACACACACACACACACACACACACACACACACACACACACACACACACACACACAGGCTGTTTATATATATCACCCCATTTTGTGCCTCTCACTTCCTTCTCCTTCCTTCATCTTATCTACCTGTCCATCCTCCTTTTCCCTCCTGCTCTCTGCTTCTCACTCCTTCATCGTGTCTGTCCATTCTATCATCCTTCCCATTTCATCTTGTCTTCCAATTCCATCTCACTTCTTCATCCTTTCCCCGCATCCTCCTTTTCATCTCCCTCTTAGTTTCTCATCTTCTTCCTTCATCTCAACCCCTCATTCTCTCTCCCTCTCCACCCTATCTCTCACCTCTATCTCACTCACCAACACACTCTCTCCTTCTCTACCTTCTCTCTCCCGCCTTCATCAAATATGTGTGTCCTCACAGCATTTCCTCTATCAACCAGTTCCCTCTTTATTCACCTCTTTTTCCTCCCGTCTACCAAAAGTTAGGAGAAAGGCAACCTAAAAAAAATAATAATAGCGTTGTCTTCAATGAGGTACGGCAGTGATACTTTTCATCCGTCTGTCCGTCCATCTGTCCATTTTTCATTCGATATTTTCCGCCTGTCCATCCATGACAAATTTGATTTACCCTCGATAACATTTTTTTTTCGGGAGATTCAATGCACTGATTACACTTTAGACGTGATGGTGTACCGAGACAGGTTCTTTCTGGGGTGTGTTGGTCATGTTATTGGTCCAGGTGTGTTGAGAGGCGTAGATATACAGTAGGTGCGGTAGAAGGTATATGACACTTTCATTCCCTCTCAGTCTAAGACACCTAAACTGTTTCTCTCTTAGTATATGACACTTTCACTGCGTCTCCTTATGGCATTTTCACTGCCCCTCAGAATATGATATTTTCACTTTCTCTCGGTATATGACACCTCCTCTACCTCTCTCAGTATATGACACATCCACTACCTCCCAGTATATGACATCTCCCCTACCCGTCTTAGTATATGACACCTCCACTACCTCTCTCAGTATATGACACCTCCAATACCTCCCAGTATATGACACCTCCACTACCCCTCCCAGTATATGACACCTCCATTACCTCTCTATATATGACACCTCCACTACTTCTCAGTATATGACACCTCCACTACCTCCCAGTATATGACACCTCCACTACCCGTCTTAGTATATGACACCTCCACTACCTCTCTCAGTATATGACACCTCCACTACCTCCCAGTATATGACACCTCCACTACCCCTCCCAGTATATGACACCTCCATTACCTCTCTATATATGACACCTCCACTACCTCTCAGTATATGACACCTCCACTACCTCCCAGTATATGACACCTCCACTACCCCTCTTAGTTTATGACACCTCCACTACCTCTCAGTATATGACACCTCCACTACCTCTCAGTATATGACACCTCCACTATCTCTATCAGTATATGACACCTCCACTACCTCCCAGTATATGACACCTCCACAACCCCTCCCAGTATATGACACCTCAATTACCTCTCTATATATGACACCTCCACTACCTCTCAGTATATGACACCTCCACTACCTCCCAGTATATGACACCTCCACAACCCCTCCCAGTATATGACACCTCAATTACCGCTCTATATATGACACCTCCACTACCCCTCCTAGTTTATGACACCTCCACTACCTCTCAGTATATGACACCTCCACTACCTCTCAGTACATGACACCTCCACTATCTCTATCAGTATATGACGCCTCCACTACCTCTCAGTATATGACACCTCCATTACCTCTCTCAGTATATGACACCTCCACTACCTCTCTCTCAGTATATGACACCTCCACTACCTCTCTCAGTATATGACACCTCCACTACCTCTCTATGTATGATACCTCCACTACCTCTCTCAGTATATGACACCTCCACTACCTCTCAGTACATGACACCTCCACTATCTCTATCAGTATATGACGCCTCCACTACCTCTCAGTATATGACACCTCCATTACCTCTCTCAGTATATGACACCTCCACTACCTCTCTCTCAGTATATGACACCTCCACTACCTCTCTCAGTATATGACACCTCCACTACCTCTCTCAGTATATGACACCTCCACTACCTCTCTCAGTATATGATACCTCCACTACCTCTCAGTATATGACTGCTCCACTCTATCTCGGTATGTGACACCTCCACTACCTCTCTCAGTATATGACACCTCCACTACCTCTTTCAGTATATGACACCTCTACTACCTCTCAGTATACGACACCTCCACTACCTCTCTCTCAGTATATGACACCTCCATACCTCTCAGTATATGACACCCCCACTACCTCTCTCAGTATATGACACCTCCACTACCTCTCAGTATATGACACCTCCACTACCTCTCTCTCAGTATATGACACCTCTATACCTCTCAGTATATGACACCTCCACTATTTCTTTCAGTATATGACACCTCCATACCTCTCAGTATATGACACCTCCACTACCTCTCTCTCAGTATATGACACCTCCATACCTCTCAGTATATGACACCTCCACTACCTCTCTCTCAGTATATGACACCTCTATACCTCTCAGTATATGACACCTCCACTACTTCTTTCAGTATATGACACCTCCATACCTCTCAGTATATGACACCTCCACTACCTCTCTCAGTATATGACACCTCCACTACCTCTCGTTATATCGTGTAAAATTACCTATGACACGACTAAGCCTCCAGTGATAAGACTATTCTGACGAAGCTCTGGCCTAGATTCAAGAGGTACTTTCCCTTGCCCCTGGAGGAGTAGACAGCATATTATATGTGTAGATGTTAGGAAGAGAGTCTGTTTGGCCTTATACTTGAAGACCTGCATGTTGTATAAGGAAGGAATGACGTGTGCGTGTGTGTGTTTAGGGAAGAGGGAGGATGTTCCTTTGTTGTGAGGTATGAGGATTTAAAGAAGAAAGGAGGAGGAGGAGGAGGAGGAGAGGGAGAAGAAGGGGAAAAGGGAGGACTAGGGGTAGGAGGAGGGAGAAAAGAATGAGAAGGGGGAGGGAGAGAAGGGAGATAAGAGGTATAAGAGGAGGGAAAAAAAGGAGGAGGAAGAAGAGAGGAGGTAGAAGAATAATAGGAAGGAAAAGAAGAATAGGAGGAGGAAAAAGAAAAGAAGGGGGAAGAAGAGAAAGAGGAAGAGGGACAGTAATACATTGAAAATATTCTGCAAAATAGCAAGTGAAATAACAACTAGGAGTATATGGATTAGGTATGGATAGACTAGGAGTAAAATAGCAAGTGGAATACTGTGTCTGAAAGTGATACCTGAAGCCTGGATTAATGTTTCTGGATAAATATGGATTAATAATATGAAATCCAGGTGAAGTTTAACCCATTATATTAACGTTATAATGAGGAATAGAAGGATAACATAGGATACTGTAGGATGTGAGGCTAGAATTCTAACCAATATTCCTGACGTAGCGAACATATCCATACTATGTTTTCATCAGGGAGGGATATGGTGGACTGACATGCACCTACCACGTTCCTTCAACCCTGAAATATGAGGTTTTTATCCCATGTGAAACCAGAGAACAGATTTTCTTCACAAGTCACTGAGGTTGACATACAAAAAATAATTCTTGGATATTTTAGCTTTTATGTTTGTTATTTCTCTCTAGTTTAACCAAGTTAGGTTCGACCTTTCACAAAGACACTTTCTGACTACGCAATAAAGACTTTATATTGATTAAGACAGACTCGGAATTTCTGATATTTTGTTAAACTTAAAGTCATGAAAAACACCAAATTATGTTTTATTTCAACCATTCCATCATTTGTTACTCAATGCGATGTTAGTTTATTGAAAAAATGTATTAGGAGGATATAATGTTAATCTTCTGAAATGCTAACATCACCTTGAGATTAACTAACATATAGCATTCCATAATTTCGATATAACAGGGAATAGAGGAAGCTGGCTAGCAGGTGTTGTTAATTATCTGGTGCCATGGGTTCGATGTTTCATGGTTACCTTGATATGTTAGTGTGTGTGTGTGTGTGTGTGTGTGTGTGTGTGTGTGTGTGTGTGTGTGTGTGTGTAATATCATAACAATCCCTAAAACATCACAAATAAATAAAAAAATCCCAACTAATTTCCCATAAAAATCAAAAGTCTATGTAATTATTCATCCATACTCATAAATGAATAATACACGATAAATATCCTCATTCATTACCATAACGTGTATAAAGTATTTGACGTTATTTAGCACAACATTAACGCTGAAAAAATACTGTGGTTGGCGACATTTATTGGGTACGGAGTCTGACATCTACTAAACAGGGGGAAAAATAGTGTGTTTTGTAGAGCATTATATTGTGGGTGTAACTCACGGCACTTGTTGGCACTGTTGGCACAATATTATGATGATATTTAACCCAGTGCCTACCACCCCCATACATCCCTCTCTCCCACCACTCATCGCCCTCTCCTCCTGCTTCCCAACCTTACACATCCCTCTCAACCCCAATCCTACATGCCTCTCTTTCCACTCCAATACATCCTTCTCTTCTCTACACACCCCTCTCTCCCCACAGCAGCACATCCCTCTCTCCCAACAGCAACACATCCCTCTCTCCCCACAGCAACACATCCCTCTCTCCCCAACACATACCCCTCTCTCCTCACCCTAACACATCCCTCTCTCCCTACAGCAACACATCCCTCTCTCCCCACAGCAACACATCCCTCTCTCCTCCACACATCCCTCTCATCCCCTCTCCCCAACTCCACACACTTCACCATATAAACTCACGGGGCAGACAAGAATTTTCTAATGTAATTCCCGTATATTTCAGCATCCTGGTCTCACGGAGGACGCCACAGTATACTCAAACAGATAAGGAAAACAAAAATACCTAGAAAATTAAATCTACGGTAGTTATAACTCAAAATTAGACCCGACAGCTGATTCGTGTTTTCTAGGATGGGGTAAAGACGTCATAGCTCGCGTAGGCTCAGTAACGACGTTTCCTCTCCACATCTGCCCAATGAATGGAAGGCAATAATAAAGGCCGTATTTTGCGTTTCATTACCAGACCATTTTAGTAATGTGCTCACGCAATAGATGGCAGCACCATCGTTATTCTTATATGGTATATCCCTGAGAAAAATTTTAATGTTAAGTATAGTAATTATAATTTGTTTTTAGTAAACAGGAACTAAAGATATGTTATCCACGAATAAAATGTTTGTAGGGTGAAATAATTGAATGTGTAAATATTTCGATATATGATCCCCTTCAACATTCAACCTTCCCGAAGGAGCAACAGAGGTAAGTGTATTGAGGAAACTTTTCTTCTATACTAATTTCGTTACAAATGCATAATAGCGTCGGAAATTAAATAATTTATTTACGTAAACACGGTTATAGTATTAAAAATCTAGTTTTTATTAACGTAATGATTTGAGGCCAAACGCTCTATTTTTACAAAGCAATGAAGGTCAAA
The DNA here is from genome assembly GCA_958450375.1 of Homarus gammarus. Lineage (NCBI taxonomy): Eukaryota > Metazoa > Arthropoda > Malacostraca > Decapoda > Nephropidae > Homarus > Homarus gammarus. Next base: position 942,883 of record CAUDMG010004128.1, on the reverse strand, counting down.
ATCGTTTGATACCCATAAGAACACACAGACACAAATTTCCATGTTGAAAAAGGTATGTGGTGGAAAATGCAATTTTACCCAATAAATAAGCAATGAAGAACAATCCTTGCAACAGTTTAATTAGATTTCTCTTTAATGACACCTTCCCTCCTTGCAGATGTGAAAAGCTGTTACACGTTACAAAACTGTGTTTAAATAAGCCACTCTCAAAACTCAACAGGAGTTGTGTTCTATGCCGCCAACACTTCACCCCGGATTCATTCAAGCCTCGCACCTCTCCTCTAAAACTGAAACATTTGAATGTTTACTTCATGTGTTAAGAAACACTTGTGCTTGTGTTTGTCTGACACTTCTTGTAATGAAATAAATATTCGTACACTATTGTTTTTTTTAACTTAAATTCCATTATAATATATTCCCCCCCCCCCCCAGACATTTTTTTGGGTGGTCTTGTAGTGCAAGCAACCTAATTTGCCAGTATAAAGGGGACACAAGATTTTCAGTCTATGTACTTTAAATGATTGTGAACACAAAGGAGCCATTAGTAATAAATATAAGTGAAAACACAACCATATGAAATGTTGCCCCACAAGTACAGTATATACCATGTAAATAAGTCACTTATATGGGAGTGAAGTAACACTACAATATTTTAATATGTAAATCATGTACATGAGATTGTATTGCCTGTATTGATTGACTTCCAGCATGTCATATGGTATAGTATATAATGAATTGAAATATTCTAATAACATTAACTAGGCAAGTATTAATAATAAATGAAAAGTCTCATACTGAAGGCAGTATAGGGGTATAGGCGAGGAATAGGGTCACGAGTTTTAAAGCAGCTACTCCTGAAACGTATTCAAATTTGGTATTTTTCTTACACACTAGATGGCGGGGTTTACCCGGGGTAAAATCGTACAGATAAGGATAATTGGTCACCCTTGGAGTATGCCGGGCTACTCCTGAAGAGCGCCGCGCTTTCCTCTCGTTCTTTAACCCCCATTGTATCTGTCTGTCTGACATAGCTGAGTTAAATCAGAGTGTAGGTGTATATGTATACTTCGTTCAGGACATTCAGACTGACCGCTTCACCTCTGTTTACTCTTACGTGTGGGTATTAGTGATTTCTCGTCATATTTGGCATGCACTGAAGTGACTGCATAGTGTAAAGAATGTTATAGTAACTCATAAAGGGTGATAATTGTTGTGTTTGACTGTTGTTTACGTGGACATTGTCTGGTAGAGAGTGAACGACCCAGGGCCCTCACTAAATGACCATCACGGCGTTGTGATCGTTCGGTGTGGATTATAGCGCTAGGAACCTGATTGCCAACAAGTGGTAAGTACAGTTATTTATGTATTTGTTGTATTATCATCTATTACGATTTGTATTATGTATTGTGAGACGTGGAAATTGTGATTATTGTTGTTATTGTTGCTGTTGGAAAATCGGCCAAAACTAAAATTTTTCACCCATTGACTTCAAAATAATTTCATTCCCTTCGTAAGAACTTGTAGTACAGTGATCCGAAATAAATGATCATTAAATTACGTTTTCTATAGGATATACCCGAGACCTTAACAATGCAGGCGGTAGTTACCATTCTCGCGGGTTAACTACACAATCATCCCCCCTACCTCACCTCACCACTGTCTCCTCCATCCCCTTCTTCTACCCCTCCCCTACCCCCTTCTTCTCCATAACCTCCACCCCTCCCCTTCCCTCCTCCCCTCCCTCTCCCCTCCCCCACCCCCTTTCCCCCTCCCCCACCCCCTTTCCCCCTCCCTTCCCTCTCCCCCTCCCCTCCCTCTCCCCCTCCCCCTTTCCCCCCCTCTCCCCCTCCCCTTTCCCCCCCTCTCCCGGGTCTCATTGTATAAAGGCTGAGACACCAATTGAAAAGTACAGTACCACTCTTAGGTTAGGTTAGGTTAGGTTAGGTTAGGTTAGGTTGATTAATTCTTGCATCCTGTTGACTAAATAAGACGTCGAGAGACTTAAAACTTTCCCTAGTGCATCTTAAACCATGTAATTGTCTGATGGTTTTAGTTCAGCTATTCTTACTGACTTGATTACCAGGTTCGTATCTGGTGTGTGCTATCCTGGAGGGTATTATGGGTAATGGACATGGTATATATGTTAACAGACACCTACGGACAGTTAACAAGCACTTCCGGACAGTATACAGGAAGGACAACGGTCGCTGATCAAATTGGCCCCCCAGTTCTACTAGGCCCTGTCTAAATGGGCCCCAGTCTTAGCGTAGCCAAACCTAACGCGGTTAACATTACTATTGGGATTAGACCCCATTAAGGTTGGGGACCGATTGATCAGTCACCGTGAGAAATATCCTGGAAGTGACAGCCATGATTTCTTGCTTCAGTGGTTGAAGAAGGAGCCGTGCAAGGAACGGTGGAGCGTAGGGTAAAACTTTGCCAATTAACGTGTGAGTAGTGACACTTCTACTCAAATAAGCCAACAAGTTACGAATCGATGTTAATTAGAGCACTTCCTGTAGACGGTGGCTGGCAGAGGTGACAACTTCTAATGTACTCCTGCGGCTCAGTCATCACACCTACCAAGATATTAAAGAAAACACTGAAAACCTTAGAGAACGATTGACTCCTTTCATTTGTTGTTTAGTCGCCAGGTATCTTGTAATTATTATCAACGAAAACAATGATAGATAAAAAATTGTCTTTCTTCTCTGCTTCAACAAAATTAAACAACAATATAAAAATAATAAAAGTTTCTGACAGTGACGGTAGAGTTGTCTGGACGGAATGTTTGCCCTTAAATACCACTCGTAGCACTGAGATAATGTCAATGGTGAATAATTCCTTGCGTCGCGTCTTGGTGGTATAATAGATATATCGATAAACCAAATGCCGCCACAAGACTTCCCCGGTACATGATTATCTCAAACAACCTAATTTTACACAAGACAAAGAACCGTATTGAATATTCTAGTTACTGTGATGTTTTTATTATCAGGTGGATGGATGTCATTAATGTGGAAATGAAGGTGAAACGTGAGGTACAGTCGGGGTCAAAAGTCTTGAGTACCCGAAGATCTTAGGCATTAAGGAGAGTTTTATCCCATTGTGTGGTTCAGGCATAATATGTGATGACAAGTAGTGTTATTAGTATACCCCAATCATATAACTCACAAGTAGATGACAGATATTGCTAAGTGTTTAAGACTTTTGACCCCGACTGTACATTCACGCCAAAAAAGTATCTTCACGGACGGGACTGATGAATTTCAGAATGAACACTGCGACTCCTGTTGTTTCTGTAGGGTTGTCAAAATCTTTCATCCGTTGTGTCATATTGTTTCGCAATAAATCGTAAAAATACTTTTTGGAGCGAGTTTACGTTATATTTCTCCCCTAACTGAGGACCTTATGACAAATTTAACTCATTCACTTAACTTAACCTAACCTAACCTAACCTAATCTAACCTACGACACTAAAATGAATTCTCAGAGGGTTTGTACTTTAAAATCTTTTTCATCTACGATATAAAGATGATGACTAAATTTACATTAGTAGTTGTTAATAGACCTGACTGTTTAGTACATGTGTTTAGTTATTCCCCAAGTACGTGTTGTGGAGAGCCAATGTGACTGATGAACTTATGTGAATGTTGACCCTCTGTTATTTTCTGATTCATTGTGTCTCGTTTTGTTTAAAAGTGTTTTGTTGACTTGGGCTTCTGTTTTAAGTGATTGAGAACACCGTTGAAGTTATTCTCACTGTTCACATATATCGTTTTGTTGCTCGTCTTATACATGGACTTCAATAACCCCGTGAAAAGGTATAAACACGTATCTCATTATCATTGACACTCACACTACAGATGTGATATTATCCGGTTGATAGACAAAAGCCTATTGTGTTGGACAGTCTCTAACACCTGTTATGTTTTTAGGGAGACAAACACTCTACCTATACCGACATATATTATTGGTGTAAATAATAAGTGAGAGTTAATACTGAGGAAAGCAAGACACGCAGTGTAGTAACTTGTTCACAGATGGTGTTATGAGGGACCTCACTGTGAAAGTTAACTTGGTCACGTCTCTCAGCTGTCACTGTTTAGCGTTGATTTCACTGGCTAAGCATTGTTCATCATTGTTCAACACTGATTCCACCCCTTTCCAAAATGAAATTTAAACTTTTGGCGAAAGCTTACTGATATACCTGTGGGAAGGAGGGTTTGGTAGGAGTGAGTTGGGGGTAGGGGCCAACAGCTGGCCCAGGCGGTCCCAGAGCGGGGGAACGAATAGGTCTTGACCCTCTGGTGATCAGGAAACTATTGTGTGTGTGTGTGTGTGTGTGTGTGTGTGTGTGTGTGTGTGTGGTATAAAGAGTATGAAATGTGAAGTATCATTGTTATATAATCAGAAAATCGTCTATTAACTGTAATATTAAGACAACCAATAATATAAACGTCCCTGGCGCTACACATCAGACACTCTGCTTGATATCACACTAACTCTTGTAAGTCTTCCCTATACTGGAACGTTCACTCCGAAATACCACTTCCAGGAATGGTATATATCACTGAGGTAAAGTCAATGCTGATTAATTCCGGTGTCTTGGTGACATTTATAAAACAATGAGAAACGAAATTCTGCCAGAAAACTTTTAGAGTTACATTAAACACAAACTATGATAATCGTCCACTAATCAAATATGTATTTTGAATTATCACTAAGACCATGACACCTTGATTATCAGGTATACAAGTGGTGGATATAATTAACGAGTGAAAGTGGAGGAACAGATATTAAGTAAACATGTTAACAGACAGCAAGTACAGTTTAACCCGAGGCATCGGCCTACAGGTTATCTATTTTTCAGAAGCTTCCCGTCAGTAACCTGAGGTCTCTCACGAGTTGGTAAAACTGAGAATACTTCAGGAGGTAATGGTGGTCACCCCAGACTAGACCAGTGACCTTGATCTCTCTCGAGTATCAGTTAAACTTAAAAGTGAGCAAAGATTATAAAGCAAGAACTCCCAAACAGAAATTGGACAAGGTAGTTTTTTTTTTCTGTGAAGCAGCAGCAAGAACCAGGTGTAGTGTAGTGTAGTGTTTCTTTAATGGGGATTACAGTCGGTTTATATAATTCATATCTAACATTAGATTAATTAAATGAATATAATTCGCTCACTTAACCTAGAATACAATAACCTACAAAGCGGCGTCCAAGGATACACTAAAACTCGCACAATATTAAGTATGTTCTCTTCAGTCTTTGGTCACACTGGGAAACAATGTTATAAGAGACTACTGTGCGGAGGGGCGTCCTCGGGTGTTGACATGAAGGACCTCATGTGGTCATGGAGACACTGTGCGGTATGGTGTGGTGTGGTGTTATAGTACGAGACACCTGGTGGGGTGGTGTGCTAGGTGGTGTTGCGATATCTCATGGTCAGGTGTAGAGCCGACCCACAGCTGTTCCCAGAGTGGAGTGATTAACACTATACCGTCTGGTCAGAAGATGGTGGTCGGTTCCCAGGGTGTGGACCTCACTGGTGGGTGTGACGGTCAACTTGGTCACGACTCTCGGCTGCCATTGTTTAGTGCTGCCTTCACTGGCCTAACACTGTTCATCGCAGTTTAGCACTGATTCCACTCCTTTCCGAAACGAAATTGTCACTTTCAGCAGAATTTTGTTGACTTCCTAGTTGGGAAGAGGGGTTGAGGGTTGGTAGTTGGGGTATGGACCAACAAATGACCCTGGCATCAGTACCAAACAGGTCTTGACCCTCCGGGGGTCAAGGGCGTAGTTCGTGTTTGTGTTTTTTGATGGTGGTACCTCTCTCTCTCTCTCTCTCTCTCTCTCTCTCTCTCTCTCTCTCTCTCTCTCTCTCTCTCTCTCTCTCTCTCTCTCCTTCCCATTACAGTTCTCCTGCTGTGGTAATTAACGAGAGAAAGATGCCTCAGGATCCCACATAATTAGGTTAAATCCTAGGACTCGGGTTTAAATGATATTCCGTGATATGTATTTTACTGCCTCCGTTTCCAAATGCCAAATGAGTTATCTGACTCATTAGGAACCATTAATTTTGATTTTTTTTTTTTGGGGGGGGGGTGAGGCTGGAGGTGACGGCCCTATTCATTACTCTGATAACACTACCTTGTAAAGTATTAATATTTAAACGAATCAATTAACTCTTTTTTGGAATGGCTTATGTTTTGTGATTTAAGCTATTATAAGTTATTGAAGTGGGAAGAAATGGATGCTGGGTCATTTTGGGTTAAGACACTCGATAAGACCAGGACAAATTGGTAATTTATTTTAGTCTTGTTGATAGAGGGAGTTAATTGATTGTACTGAGAGAAAGAGAGACATACAAAGAGAGCGAGGTAGAGAGAAAGAGAGAGGTGGATCGAACAAAAGAAAGAAAGGAAGAGTAAGAGGTTGAAGCTTAATCTTTACTCTGTTATGCCACGTCTGGTGAACTAACGCCAACAACCCAGCCAGGAGACACAGATGCAAAAATGATATTCCCAAAGCATCTGAAAGACTGACCTGTCAATTCTTCGGTGGCGGTGAGGTATAGAAAAGTCCCCCCTCCCTGGACGCGTTATCACCGTTTTCTATTGAATGGCTAAAGAAAACGTAATGCCCCATTTTCTGTTGATGACCTTCCGGTTGAGTGCCGCCAGCCAGATGCAAGCATTAAGATGTCGTCAACTGGGAGGTGCTGGCGGCGTATGGGCCAAATTTACAAACTGGTGGAAATTTTTTCTTTAATATTTTTTTGTCCCTTTTCACAGTGTTTATAGAAATAGGGATCTAATTGGGGTCTTTTTACCCAGTTTAGAGGATTATCATAAGTTAGAAGGTGAATTATCTAATGAGAAACATCTTGGTATATGTCCCCCCCCCCCACCATCTCATCGCCTATATTATACATGATTTTGGTTATAACAACAATATAACAACTTTTTTGAGCCTAAAATCGTTTTTACCATAAATTATAATAGATTAGGTTCATTACAATAAAGAAATATCACAATAAAAATCAATACTGCATTTTTAAGCTGTTGTGGTAGAGTTGTGATCTTATTTACAGTTGTAGTTGTATATGAAGATTGCTAGAAGACACTGGTGAGTTTATATAGCTGTATCAAGTATTTCCAAATTAAAATTAACTATGTATTCAATTGAAGGATTGAATAAAACGTAGTACCTAGATTTTGTTGGTGGAATGACAAGAGAGAGAGAGAAAGAGAGAGAGAGAGAGAGAGAGAGAGAGAGAGAGAGAGAGAGAGAGAGAGAGAGAGAGAGAGAGAGAGAGAGACGATAAACCTTAACAGGTAAAGGAGTCACGACCCAATTTCACATTAACATTATGATTGTGGCCCCAGTCCAAATGGGCCCCAGTACGTATGGGTCCCAGTACTAATAGACCCCAGTCCTAATAAGCCTAAGTCCATTAAAATGGGGCCTATTAGAACTGGAGCCAATTGGGACTCGTGCATATTACGATTGAGGCATATTGGAGCTCGTTACCATATGCATTGGGATCTATTAGGGCTGAGTTCCATCTGAGCTGCAGCCCAGAGGCATTGCTGGCTTAAGCTTGTACTGTTACAATGAGTTCAGCGAGGCAGTAGATATATCCCTATCGACTTCCTATTGAGATAAATGGATGTATTATTTTCCAAGGCCCCAATACTTAGAAATTCATAAGTTTTATTTTCCCAACTAAATAGAAATGAGAGACCGTATCTAACTGGCTCCCTTAACCTACGACAAAAAGATGGATTCTTAAAGGTTCTTCGAGTGTGGGTTCCCCTCTGCCCCCCCCCCCCCCTCACCCCTCTCCCTCGTACCTGGAGACGCGAGGACACTTGTAACTGGCACACACAGGTACACACAACAGTACAGGTGCAAAGAGATACATGAATAGATATAAATACAGGTACAGCATTAGAACTGAGACAGGTGCAGATACAAGTGTGTGTGTGTGTGTGTGTGTGTGTGTGTGTGTGTGTGTGTGTGTGTGTGTGTGTGTGTGTGTGTAAGCAAGGGTAATCACCACCTCGTTATCCCTCCACCTTCATCACACCGCACCCTACCCCTTACTGACTCATCGCCGCCATAAGTCTGTAAACTTATTGAGATTAATCATTTATTGATTTATATCAGCTTGGCTAATTTAATGAACATTATTAAGGCAATTTATCAGTGTCGTTTAATACCTCACACACTTGTCGATCTAACCACAAACATTAGTTACCTGTAATTAATAGAACCGTATCAATATTGAGAAGGTAATTCCAGCCAGGGTTAATAGTGAAGTATATCAACTGTGGACATGTGAGGTGGACATTAGACGCGGTGTTATGTCCCATTTAGGAGCGTGTTAAAGTGTTCTTATGTGTGTTTTGTGGTGTTTGTTAAGTCAATAATAGTTCCCAGAATTGTGTCATAATAGTAGTACAGGTACAGCTACAGTGTAATTACAGGTACAGGGATGTAAATATCAATACTAACTGTACACAAACATTACTGAGGATCAATGTATATAATTACGTCTTAATGTACACAATAAAAGTACATTAGAAGAATATAGTAAAGAATGTAAGGTATTTTGAGTGTATTCTACCGCTGAATGTAAGAAAGGTTCCATAAAGTATATTTATTATGATAAATATTCCCCACTGGAGACATAAATAATGTTTTTAGATTAATAAATGTCCCTCTGGAGATATAAATATTCTCTCGGACACATAAATATTTACCCCGGATGTATAAATATTCCGAAGAATTTATAAATACTTCCATGGATACAGACACCATACAGGAGGTCCCGCTGCTGCCTGGTGATCACATCCTTCACTACAGAGAAGAGAATAAGGATCGTTCCTCATTTTCCCGGAATTGCTTGTGATTATTGTCTTACGCGCCCCGCCCCCCTCTCCTCTGTTCTCTTTTTGTGGTCAGTTCCAACATTTAATTTATTTATTAATTGTTATACATTTGATTTTATGTCGTGATAAGAGTTGTTATTTTATGATTTTTAACCTAGGACGTCATGTATGGAAGACTCCCTGAAGTTCCTTAAGTGAGGGATGGAGCCTAGGGTGTGGGAGACATTCCATCTTTGGATCCCCATACTGAGGCGCTGAAGCAAGTAACTGGATGCTCTGTAGCCTCCAGTAGTTTCAGTAAGTCTGGAGCCCAACTCCTTCAGGAATTTCAGGCCTCGGTGCTCCAGGTTCCCAAAGTCTCGGACCTTACGGAGACAAAGCAATATTGGTGGCTCATGCCCTGTACTTTACCTCCTACTGGCTTTCCCTTAAAGTTACCATCCTCCTCACTCTTCCTACACTAGTCGGGTCTGTAGTTCTGCAGCTTCCACTGTGTTGGGCAGCCAGTAGTGGATGAGATTGTTTTGATAGTGTCATTAACTTAATTATGCCTCACATGCCAACCCAAGAAACCCCTCAGCTGAGAAAGTGGATGGTGTGTTGGTCTGTTCACTCGTTGTCGCAGATACACTCATACAGTGAGGAGCGGGGCCTCAAAACGAAGGGCTATTCCAGGGGATCGAGCTGAGTGTCACAGGAGGAGTTAGGGTGGCCAAGAGGAAGAAGTCACCTGCAGACAAGCCTTCTGCAGGTCAGTTCATGCCCCTCTCAAGCATGACTGAAGCAATATCCTCCAAGATTAGTTTGCCCCAGTGGGTTTGTTCGTGGTCCTTTGAGGTCGTCGATCTAGCCACTTGGTGTATGAGGGTCGTGGTTGTCTTCCTAAACGTTGGGTCGTTAACTCCTGCACCCGCTCTAAGGTGTTCTGGGACGATCCTCTTTACCAGTTCGTTGGATGCTCGGTAGGAGGATCTGATGCTGGTAACCCGATCTGAGAGGCTTTGTGGATACCATCACCTCCCTCTCAGGCGGCCAGGGAGAGTTGCTTCAACCCGTTGTGAGTCTTTACGGCTATTTGTGAATATTTTTACGTATATTCTTCCTAAATACATAAATATTCTCCCTGGATTCATACCGTAAATTTTTCTCCGTAGATACATAAATTTTACCCTAGATGAATAAATACTCCCCTAGATACATAAATATTTCTCTAGATACATAAACTTTCCCCTAGATGTATAAATATTCCTGATGACTGCATTAATATTCCCCTTAAAACATAAATATTTCCCGGGATATGTAGATATTCTCGGGGGATTTATTTCTGAATACATGAATATCTTCTGGATACGTAATCCTATGTACATTTCCGAGATACATATACATTTCATACATACAGCATTTATTCATATTTCCTACATGTATATATTTCCTCATACATTTGCTGTATATATTTCAAGATACATTTCCTGTAGCTATACTTCTGGATGCTTCTGTATACATCTGAATAAATTTCCAATATACATATAGATATATCTCAAATAGGTCTGGATAAATCTTGTATATACATTTGCGAGACACATTTCCATATACATTTCCGGCAAACGGGTGGACACATAGCCCGGATATATTTCCCCAATACATCTCCCAGATACATTTCCAGATAGCATAACCTGGCTGGGTGGCTGGCTGGCTGGCTTCGCTGGATGGCTGGCTGGCTGGCTGGCTGACTGACTAGCAGGGCTCCCATCATTCTATATATCCATGAGGTCCAACTTGTCGAAAATGTAATACCCTCTCCTTCCCCCTCTCCCTCTCCCCCCTCCCCTTTCCCTCTCTCCCCTTCCCTTCTCTCTTCTTCCCCTTCCCCTTTCCCTTTCTCCCCTTCCCCTTTCCCTCTCCCCCTCGTGTATTGTGTCACTGAGCCGGTAGGGTCTATGATGGCGTGGTTCATACATATACGCATAATAGTATATCGGTTATGCATATATTTACCGTTTCCAATACAGACGGAGCAGTGGGCGCTTGATGAATCTCTGTCTGTCTGTCTGTCTGTCTCTCTGTCTGTCTGTCTGTCTGTCTGTCTCTCTGTCTGTCTGTTTGTCTCTCTAACCCAACCCAACCCAACCCAACCCAGTCACAAACTCATTGTAAACTGGACCAAATTCTATAATTAAGACGACATAATGTATCCTAGTAAAGAAAATACCCTTGTAAAATATTACCAATGTATTTCAAGAGACGATACAAACTTCCTGTAAATTCCTGTAACTACGCGAATAATTCCTGAAACTATGAAAAAACAAGTTAACTTAGAGGTCACTGTATCCAAACCCGGGGCACTCAGGGTCGGGAAAATTCTTGTAATATGTTTGTGTGTGTGTGTGTGTGTGTGTGTGTGTGTGTGTGTGTGTGTGTTTTCATGAAATTCTGGGTTTATGTTAATTCTATGTGACCAAACGCGGCCGCAGCTTCGTCTCGTGGTTCAAAATACAATGAAACCTCCACATAACGGACTTCGATCTCCGTATAATCCGTTAAATGTTTTTTTTATATAACGGACCCTTGATATAACGAACTTTCATCTCTATATAATCCGTTAGGTGAGGATTTTACGTCTAACCAACCCTAGATATAACGGACTTTCATCTTTATATAGCTCGTTAGATAGCCTTGGTTAGGATAGGTTAGGTTAGGTTAGGTTGCGTTAGGTTAGGTTAGGTTAGGTTAGGTTAGGTTAGGTTAGGTTAGGATAGTTTAGGTTAGGTTAGGTTAGGTTAGGTTAGGTTAGATTATATTAGGTTAGGTTAGGTTAGGTTAGCTTAGGTTACGTTAGGTTAGGTTAGATTCAGTAACATTAAATCATCTTTGGCTACGTTCACCACCTTGGTCTGGGTTCAGGACTTAGTGGGCCCTTAAACACACGTCCACAAAGTCCTGCTCGGGGCATTCAGGCAGGGAAATTCTTTTGAGTTTTGTCTTTTATTTCACGAGCTATTGAATATTGGACGCTAGAAACCTATTCAAACGACCATAAAAATCTTGATTCATGTTAAGTGAGTTATACCAGCGAGGCCGCCCACCACCAGGATACACACACACACACACACACACACACAGGGACAGAGACAGACACGGAAAGAGAGACACACACATGCACACATACACACATACACCCACCCCCCCCACACACACACACATGCACGCTATGACAGGGTTAAGGTGCCTATAAAGAAGATTGCCTGCACTCACACACGCACACAAAAGCACACACACACACACACACACACACACACACACACACACACACACACACACACAATGACAGGTCAGAATTAATGTGCCATAAAGTAGGCTGCCGACAGCTGAGGTCAGGTATTACTGCCGTCAAATCTTCGTTTTATGACACCGACGTGACCCCTGGCAGCACCACACCCTGACCCCTCTCTGTCTGGTCCATATTGTGTGTGTGTGTGTGTGTGTGTGTGTGTGTGTGTGTGTGTGTGTGTGAGATGGAGAATTTTTTATTTTTAATTTATCACGAAAATATAATCCAAAACAACATGGGATTTATCATGACTGGAATCTATTAGGAATGGGATCCATCATTCCTAGGATCTATACCACATTCATATAACATAACAAGAGGATAAAACAGATCTGTGCTACTCGATCCTATTATCCTTAACTTGCCTGCCATCTATAGAGGCTGGATGACGGCCATAAAGGCTCATAAGGAGACCTTATGGCGCCTGATAGTATGTGTCGTGTGTGTTGGAGGCGCCATGACCCTGTGTGTGGTGGAAATAATAATAATAATAATAATAATAATAATAATAATAATAATAATAATAATTCAGATCTTATTACTAATGTTAATATTAATAGTAATAATGACTTTAAAATTATTATTATTATTATTAAAGTCATTATTACTATTAATAATAACATTAGTAATAAGATCTGAATTATTATTATTAATATTATTATTATTATTATTATTATTATTATTATTATTATTATTATTATCCGGGGCCGTGATATTCTTCCCTCTAACCCAGCTTACCTGACAGAACTTAACCTAACCAAAATATAACCTAATTCAACTTCCCTACCCTACCCTACCCTACCCTACCCTACCCTACCCCACCCCACTCCACCCTACCCTACCCCACCCTACCCTACCCTACCCTACCCCACCCCACCCTACCCTACCCTACCCTACCCAACCCAACCTCCACCCTACCCTACCCTACCCTACCCCACCCCACCCTACCCTACCCTTCCCCACCCTACCCCACCCCACCCTACCCCACCTTACCCCACCCCACCCTACCCCACCTTACCCTACCCTACCCTACCCCACCCCACCCTACCCTACCCTACCCTACCCTACCCACCCACCCACCCTACCCTACCCTACCCTACCCCACCCTACCCTACCCTACCCTACCCCACCCCACCCTACCCTACCCTACCCTACCCTACCCTACCTCCACCCTACCCTACCCTACCCTACCCTACCCAACCTCCACCCTTAGCAAAACGTAACCAAACTTGTGGCTTTAGTATGGAAATTCAGGTCGGGTTCGGGGTTCGTATTGGAGTGTAAGAGTGAGTCTGTGTACTGTACTGACGAGGCCTTGTTGTATGTGCCGGAGATAAATGTTGGGTGTTATTTTAGTTGTCAGTGAGAGCACATATTTCTGTACGTGTCTCTCTCTCTCCCTCCCTGTTTATCGTTCTGTCTCATTTCTCTTTCTCTCTCTCTCTTTTTCTCTACGTCCCTAACCTTAACTGAACCTATGATTTTAATATATGAATTTTGGGTGACACTTCAGGGTTTAAATTCGAGTCCAGGAATAAGTTTTTAAAATCCGGTAAATTTGTGTGAAAAGTCGGGTTTAAATTTAGGTTCCGGTTCCGGGTTACAGCGTGGCCTGTTTTGTGGTGTCACGCCAACATATGTCGCAGTGAGAGAGGAGGACTGGTCAGCCTCTCCTACTGTTGAAAATGTAAATGTTTTAACACTTACTGTTCCGAAAAATTCAGGTCAACTAAATCTATTTTTCCATTGTGAAATTGCAGCTGTGTGTGTCCCTCTGAGTGTGGGATAATGTTAGTTTTACCTTGTACACTTTGGGTGGAGGTGTGGTGTAATAGTGTGTACAATGTGCTATGATGTCATGTATAGTATGTGTACAATGTGCTATGATGTTTAGTATGTGTACAATGTGCTATGATGTTTAGTATGTGTACAATGTGCTATGATGCTTAGTATGTGTACAATGTGCTATGATGTCATGTATAGTATGTGTACAATGTGCTATGTGTACTTTTGTGATTTCCTAATCTGTTTTCATGGTGTTCAAATACTTGTTATGTAGCTACAATAATCTCAATTTGTTTTTTTTGTTTTCTATTTTTATCGTGTTTGTTAAGGATTTTTTTTAGTGTTATTTCTCTTATTTATCTTTCTCCCATTCTTTCTCTCTGTCTTTCTCCTTCTTCTCTTCTCGGTGTTTATCCATATTTCAATCTCTCTGTTTATTGTTATATCTCTTTTTCTCTCTTTCTCTTTATGTGTGTTTCTATTCTTTAGTCTCTCCCTCTCGCTATTTTCTTTCCTTTACTTTTAGTGACTTTCTTTCACATCCCACTTTTGTTCTCTCTTCCATCTATCTCCCTCGTTTATACTCTACTGTATATCTCTGTCTCTGTCTCTGCATTTCTCTCCTTCTCTCCTTCTCTCCCTCTCTACCTCCACCATATTCCCTGTCTGCAACATTATTTTCTCGTGAGAGGCAACAAATATCCCTAAGTACTTCATTTGGAATAACTTTTTTCCCCCAGATTCTTTTGAAGGCAATTTTACTACAGTTCCTCCTTTAATTCGGGGTCGTTTTCTCTAATGGGATTCGAGGCTAAAGCTTAAATTATATATAAAATTTCACTTTTTATGGAAATGACCGGAAATGATCCTCCCCCCCCCCCCTCCACTTGCATTATCCTTCCCCCCAAAAGTATCAGGATTTAGAGGATAATGCCAGCTGTGTTTCAGATTGCTACGTGGCTGCCTTTTCCCATGTCTTGGTTTGTTTAGCAGATACATCGAGTAAAACAGTTGTCTTTACTTTGGAGTTTAAAGGAGCATTTAGGTTCGTATCTTATTTAACTCATAACCTTAAAATAATTATTATCACATCTATACTTACACCTAAATCGGTTCTTGTGGTGATTTTTACTTAATATGCTTTTTTAAATCACCTTTATGTTTACTGTACTTCTGTGCCTAAATCTATACTATTTTTGTTTTTTGTTTTTGAGTAAATATTTCGATATTGATTCCGTTTAAGGAGTTATAATCCTGTGATCATTCTAACCGAGATATTCACTGGACACATCAGGTGGTATATCACGTCTTATTTTAATTCCTAACCATTAACTTTACATCATTACAAGCTCATCTCTCCTATAAGGGTCACATCTCTAGCCTATTATCACACGAAAGTCGCTCCTAAACGTCAGTGTGGCCTAAGAAGTTCTTGCCTTTTAAACTTTCGTGAATTCTGCTCAGGGTCGTTTTATTTCCCATGGGTGAAG
This sequence comes from Homarus gammarus, assembly GCA_958450375.1. Classification (NCBI taxonomy): domain Eukaryota; kingdom Metazoa; phylum Arthropoda; class Malacostraca; order Decapoda; family Nephropidae; genus Homarus; species Homarus gammarus. Next base: position 927,379 of record CAUDMG010004128.1, on the reverse strand, counting down.
GTGTGAGTCTCCGGTGTTGAAATTCCCACACAGTCGCCCATCCTGTGAGTTAGGTTCCATGTTCCCTGCCAGTGACCAGACTATCTTCCTGCGTATTATTCCCACCGAATATTCCAACTCCTGCTGCTGCTGAGGAACGCTACCTCCTTTAGTCCTTCAGTCCATCACATGACTTGTTTGAGAGAGAGAGAGAGAGAGAGAGAGAGAGAGAGAGAGAGAGAGAGAGAGAGAGAGAGAGAACGAAAGAGAAAGAAAGAAAGAAAGAGAGAAAGAAAGAAAGAGACCAAATATAAGGCAGTACACGGGGCCGGAAACTTGGCAATAAATTAGACCCCTCAGCCATGGCATTGTTTCACCTCGAGTGCAGTTTTTAATCTCGTGTCGCCAAAATTGCCTCCGCCTGAGTAAAGGTTCCGGAAATGAGTTTAGAGGCAGTAATCTTAGAGGGAAGATAGGAGATGGGAGAGAGAGAGAGAGAGAGAGAGAGAGAGAGAGAGAGAGAGAGAGAGAGAGAGCCCCAACATCAGTCGTTTCAATAATATATAGATAAACCAGATTCATTATTACACAAGGGTTCAGACCTCTCCCCCATAAGAGGTGCACAGCTCATAAACTCTGATTACAATGTCACTGGCAGTTTAAATGCCCTAAATTTCCGAAAAGTTACTATGACTCACTAAATCTTTCACCCGAAAATTTTCTTAAGTTTCCCCTGATTCATTCTGACCTTATTCTCAACCTCACCTGATCTACCCTAAGGTAACTTAATCTTGCCTAATCTAACTTAGTCTGTGCCTCAAGGATCACCTAACCTAACCCAACCTAACCTAACCGAACATAATCTAACCCATTCTAACTTAGTCTGACTTACCTAGGCCTACCTCAAGGGTCACATTAACCTAACCTAAGTTAACCAAACCTAACCTAACCGAACCCAACTTCCACACACGTATCCCAGGTATTCAAGCAGCTACCATTTGCGATGATAAATATTTACCCCAACTCAATAACACTTTTTTTCTCCTTAAGCCACATAACGTAAAAGACACATTCCTTATTGAAACACAACTTACGATTTATTCCTTAACTTACTACACACTTTCTTACAGGTAAACAGCAAAAGCAATTACATTACCTTTATCTTATGGAGCATGTAAAGTCCTCCCTTCCACCCACAGATGGCACATTTGTCGTCTCCGGAAAACAACAAAGATTTTTTTTTTTTTTTTTTAGGATTTTATTAACGAATATTACTAAAAAAAACTATCGTCTGGGGTATAATTTTCCCCCTGATCCGTTTTCTTTATCGTTGTTTTATTACAGAAGAATTTTAATACATAAATTCGCAAATAAAAAACAAATTATGTGATTTATTTTTTTGTATTTAAGCCAATCGAAAATCAGACTTTTCATACACGAACCTCAAGACACATTCCCATTGGTTCAAATTTATCGTTTCCATAATAATCGTATTTTTGTAGCAATGATAATTATTTGGGTATAAACTGCGGTAGTGAGGAGTGCTTGGTGTTTGTGTGGGGCCAGAGGTGCGGATCAGTCAGTCAGTCCATCAACCAGGAAAAGCATCCATAGAGCTACCTAACGCAGCTTAAGAGAAAAGAGGAGAGGAAGTTACCTGTTATTGTTTTGGTTCTGATTCACTCATGACGTCATTAGTTGTTTTGGTTCTGATTCACTCATGACGTCATCAGTTCTAGAGTGAAAGAGACGGATTTAGGATTCATGCCTTTGTTTACATAGTGAGTCAGGCACGGAATACTAGATGACCAGGTGAGTGTTTCTATAACACCAGTGGATATATCTATAGTCTAGTCTATACATTTATTCCTCAATATTTCCTTAACTTTGGCCAGTATATACGGGTTGACCTTCGAGAGATGACTGGATAAAAATTAGTTAGATTAATGGGTTTTTTTAAATAAGTGTGAATTTAAATACGCTATTGAAATCCTTCCCAGAGATTTATAAAGTCATTATTTGTTACTTAAAAAACCCAAGGGATTTCAATGCGCCGATTTTAGGTGGATATACTTAATGAGTCTTGTAAATAAAGTTGCAAATAAAATAATCTTGAATAAAATAATAATTAATATAGATTAGGGAAGGAAAAATTCTAGTGTAAGAATTTGAATTGGAAGTGTTTGAGGTTTGAGAATATTGATCAAACACAGGATGATCAGACATATAATCAAGGTCTATCTATCTATCTATCTATCTATCTATCTATCGAATCTGTCTGTCTGTCTGTCTGTCTGTCTGTCTGTCTTGATCCCCTTCACACTGTACAAGATGAGAGGGGAACAACCAACTTTCCTATCCACAATTTCCAGGTCGTGAGTGAGACTGGGAAACAGATATCCTCTTCCACGAGAAATATGGGATGGGGAAATAGGAGAGGAGTCTTGAAAACCGTATGGATTTCCTCCCTGCGGGGGCCTGACGGAGAGGGGTGAAGGAGGGGGAAGAGGAGGAGGAGGAGGGGTAGTGAACCAAACATTGGACGCAATCGGCCAGACGGTTCGCTCGGGAGGACAGCCAAGGGTTAGGATCAAGACCTGTTCGTCGACCAGAAAATCACAATAATCAACGACGGATAAATTCCTGGAATCTGTAATATTTATCCCTCGTTGTCTGCGGCAGAGGTTTACAAACAGTACTCGTCCATCTTGCCTCAATCGTCCACTCGTCCATCTTGCCTCATCTGTCCACTCGTCCATCTTGCCTCATCTGTCCACTCGTCCATCTTGCCTCATCTGTCCACTCATCCATCTTGCCTCATCCGTCCACTCATCCATCTTGCCTCATCCGTCCACTCATCCATCTTGCCTCATCTGTCCACTCATCCATCTTGCCTCATCTGTCCACTCATCCATCTTGCCTCATCTGTTCACTCGCCCATCTTACCTTATCTGTCTGGACAATTCGTGAACGTGATCAGTAAAAGAAACGAAAATGCATTTAGAGGAAACATAAGCGTGGGGATGTAAGCCAACAAGATCACAGAGGCGGTCAATAATCAGTGTTTTCCCTCCGCACTTCACAGAAATATGACTCATTTTTCTCCCCAGGTCGACGGTGTACCTTGAAGTTAATTTATTATCCTTTATACTCTACCTGAGACGAAACTCATACACCTATTGACTCGATAAACAAACTTAAGGTTCATTTATTCTTTTAATTCTGTGAGTGTAACATACTGTACTGTACATACGAGTATATACAAACATACATACAGCTCTCGGACGAACCATACGCAACTTAACTATTTATAACCTTTGTTGTTCTATTATTTCAATATTTCACTGTAATACGTCCATATCTCTCTTTGGTTACCCTCCTTTATCCTCCCTCCTTCTCCTATCCCTCACCACCTGCCTCTCCTTCCTTCACTCACCCCTCCCTCCCTCCCTCTATCTATCATATTCCATCACTATACCTCGCCACCTTGACTCACAGTAGGTCGTCCATCTTCCTTACCTCCCCCTCCCCCCTCCCTCTCTCCCTCTCGCCCTCGTTTTCTCTTTATCTCTCTCCGTTTTTTTAATTTACTCAATCTTATCCATCCCTCTTTCCTCCTTTCCTACCTTTCCTTCTACTTCTACAGCAATCACCATCACTACTACCAATTAACTTTTGCACCACACGAACTCTTTCACCACCATAACCACCACCACCATCACCACCATACTGTACACCACCACATCACCACCATCATCAACACACACCATCACCAATAAACTTCACCACTACCACACACTTCATCACATCACCACCAAATACCAACACTCATACCAACCACCACACACTAAGCACCACACACCAACCCACACACCACCACAGCACCACCACCATCACCAACAAACTTCACCAAGCTGCCAATATGCCGATATTAACCCCCACAGCATAACCGATATCCGGACTAAGAATTTAGGTATCGGAAAGGCCACAAAACGCGAGATTAACAGCTCAATAAAGGTTGTCCAATTGGTCCGCAGATGTGGTTGTTTGGGGGAACTAGTTACCTTCACTACTACCATTTGTTCCTTCCACTGAATCCTTAGAGGATAAGACTGTGGGTTAACTAGTGGGGACACCGTGGGTAGTAAGGGACATTGTGGGTTACCTATAAGGGGCTGTCGTGGGTTAATTTAAGGCAGTGTGGGTTAACTATTAGAGACATTAGGGTTACTTGGATTCGTGGGTTGTTAGGGGTATCATGGGTTAATTATAAGGGGAGGAGTGGGTTAACTGGGTACTGTGGGTTTGCTGGGTATCGTGGGTTAATTATAAGGAGATATCGAGGGTTAACTATAAGGGCTATTGTGGGTTTAACTATAAAATGAGTATCATGGGTTATATATTAGACCACAGTGGGTTTATGAAGGGACCACTATAAATTTACCACAGGTGAGGATGGCCGAGATAGGTAGAGAGAACAGGTAAGGGTGGTAGGGGTAGGAGGGAGGAGGAGGAGGAGGAGGGAACAGGTAAGAATAGTGGGAAGGTGAGGCAGGAGGTAGAGGGAACAGGTAATGATAGTGGGAGGGAGGAGGTAGAGGTAGAGGTAGATGGAACAGGTAAGGATAGTGGGAGGGAGGAGGTAGAGGTAGAGGTAGATGGAACAGGTAAGGATAATGGGAGGGGGAGGTAGAGGTAGAGGGAGAGGTAGATGGAACAGGTAAGGATAATGGGAGGGGGAGGTAGAGGTAGAGGGAGAGGTAGATGGAACAGGTAAGGTCAGCTCAAGGTAATGTTATCAGGTAATTCATCTTATTGGCTTGTGTTGTAGTATCGTGGTCGTGATTGTTGTTGTGGTGGAGGTTGTAATGATGTTGTTTTTGTAGCAGGTGGTAGTGGTAGTTGTTGTGGTAGTGGTAGTGGTAGTTGTTGTGGTAGTTGTAGTGGTAGTTGTTGTGGTAGTTGTAGTGGTAGCTGTTGTGGTAGTTGTAGTGGTAGCTGTTGTGGTAGTGGTAGTGGTAATGGTGTTTGTGTACATAGGTCGTCTTGGAGAACATTAATGCTGTGATATACATACTGTACAGTGTACATACATACATACATTCATACATGCATACATACATACATACATACATACATACATACATACATACATACATGTCATTGATGCTATTACGATTGTTCTCCTAGGTGAGAGAAAGTTTCCTCTGGGCAGTTGTTGTTTTTCCATTACAGTTTTGTTTTGTTTCGACGTTTGACAGCTGTTGGTGGAGGGATTTTTATCCAGGTGGGAGGAGGGTCTTACTAATCCTTGAGCCAGAACCCTAACCTAACCTGACCTAACCTAACCTAGCCTAACCTAACCTAACCTCAGCTAACCTAACCTAACCTAACCTAACCTAACCTAACCTAACCTAACCTATGGTCTGGTTGATGGTAATAATAGTGGTGGTGGTTGTGGTAGTAGTTGTAGTGGTAGCGTTAGACAGATGGTATAGGCAACAAATATCACAGCTGGATGTGCTAGTTACGTCAGGCAGCTGGTCACACCTGGTCTTAGTAAGGTCAGGCAGATACATATCAAAGGTCACTGCTGGTACTACTAAGGTCAAATAGATGGCATACATAAGGAAGGTCACAGCTGGTCGTGACGGGGCTGGCACTTCTACCATGTTTTTACAGGCAGAGGGGAGAGTGAGGGGAAAGCGGATTACGGGAGGGGAGAGAGAGGATGGAACTAGTAGGGAAGGACGGAAGAGAGATCGTGGAGGGTGAATAGGAAATGAAGGGAGGACGGATTGAGAAAGGGAGATGGAAACGAATAAAAAGAAGAGGACACCGAAAAGAGAATAGGCAGAAAACCGATGGCAGAGATGGAAATGGGGTTTAGAAAGAGGGGAGAGAAGAGTAAGGGGAAATAAAACAGGAAGATGTTCTTAAGAAGATAAATAAATTAAAGAACACAAAATCCCCAAGGCCGCATGAAATTTTCCCTCGAGTTTTGAAAGAGTGTAAGGAACAGATTAGCGGACCCCTCGTAAATATATTTACAAAATCATTAGACACTGGAGTTGTGCCAGAGTTGTGGAAACGGGCAAATGTAGTACCCATATTCAAAAAGGGAGACAAAGCATCAGCGTCAAATTACAGGCCGATTAGTTTGACGTCAGTAGTGGGAAATTTTTTGAATGAATTATAGCAAATAGCATTCGAACGCATTTAGAGAAAAAAGATTAATCTACGACTCTCAACAAGGGTTTACAAAGGGAAAATCTTGTCTAACAAATCTGCTGGCGTTTTTTAGGAAAGTCTTCGGGGTAGTAGATAATGACGAAAATTACGATGTTATTTACTTAGACTTTAGCAAAGCGCTTGACAGAGTACCGCATCAGAGGCTTCTGAGAAAAGTTAAGGTTCATGGTATCGAGGGGAAAGTTTTAAATTGGATAAAATTATGGCTCACCGATAGAACACAGAGGATCAGCGTAGATGATGTTAAATCTGAGAGGGGCTGTGTAACCAGTGGGGTTCCCCAGGGGTCAGTACTGGGCTCACTCTTGTTCATAATCTACATAAACGATCTAGATACTGGGATCAGCAGTGACATAAGCAAGTTTGCGGATGACACCAAAATAGGGCGGCAGATTAATTCAGGACAGGATGCCAATGCGCTACAGGAGGATTAAAATAGACTGCAGAGGTGGTCAGAGAAATGGCAAATGAAATTCAACACCAGCAAGTGCAGCGTACTTAATGGAAGAACAAATACTGTCAATGTATACAGCCTTAACAACATCAACCTAGAGAAGTTGACTTGTGAAAGAGACTTAGGGGTAATTGCAAGCCCTGACCCACGGCCTAGAAAACAGTGCGTTAATGTTCGAAATAAGGCAAACAAAGTATTTGGTTTTATATCTAGAAGTGGAAGTAATAAGAGTGCAGAGATCTTATTGCAACTATATCTTGCGCTCGACAGGCCGCACCTCGATTATGCTGTTCAGTTCTGGTGCCCTTATTATAGAATGGATATCAGTTCACTGGAATCGGTGCAGCGAAGAATGGCGAAAATGATTCCGGGACTTAGAAACCTTCCATATCAAGATTGGTTAAACAAACTAAACTTGCATTCCCTAGAAAGACGAAGAGTGCGGGGAGACAAGATAGAAGTATTTAAGTGGGTGAACGGAATCAATAAAGGAGATATAGATAAAGTTTTTATAATATGCGAGCAGGATAGGACTAGTAGCAACTGATTTAAGTTGGATAAGCTTAGGTTTAGGAAGGAGATAGGAAGGAACTGGTTCACAAATAGGGTGGTGGACGATTGGAACAAGCTTAGCAACTTTGTAGTTAGTGCTGGAACGGTGGAAAGTTTTAAAGGGAGGCTAGATAGATTTATGGATGATAGAGAGTGGTAGCAACTCTCGACAGGAGCTGCCATGCACAGGCCAACCGACCTATTGCAGACTCCTTATGTTCTTATCTAAAAACGCCAAAAAGAAACAGGAAACTCAGAAAAGCGAAATATATTAAATAGGAAAAAGAAAGAGAAAATGAGAGATGGAAAAGGCATAGGGAATGATAACCAGGATCACTATAGAATCATCTGAATCACTATAGAATATCATCTGGTTCATTATAGTATCATCTGGTTCACCATAGAATCACCTGAATCACTATAGAATCATCTGAATCACTATAGAATATCATCTGGTTCATTATAGTATCATCTGGTTCACTATAGAATCATCTGAATCACTATAGAATCATCTGAATCACTATAGAATATCATCTGGCTCATTAGAGAATCATGTGAATCACCATAGAATCATTTGTTTCGCTATAGAATCACCAGAAACAATATACAATCATTCTGGATCATTATAGAATCATTTGGTTAACTGCAGGATAAAGAATCACTCGAACACGTCAAGATCATTCGGGTCAACAAAAGGTCACTGTTAATTAGTCCTCAACACATCGTTTCAGGTAGTCTCATTAGCCCTCACAAGTTCATTACAATCGGTCGAAAGGATTAAGAGATACATTCTGATATTTTCTGACCGTTGACCTATGACATTTCAGTAGAGTTGACCTTTTATCGACACCACTATAACTGCAGATAGATGTTAAGCTGGATAGGTTCACCTGAGGGACATATTTGATCTGATTTTGAGTATTAGTGGTTAATTAATATTAATCTTACCTGCATGATTCGACCCTAACCTCATATGACCTTCATAAATGAGGTCAAGGTCATCGTAATAAAATCAGGTTTTAAGGTCGTTTTAATTAAGGTGTTTACATGTTAAATTCAGTCCAGTTTTGAGATAATTCTACTGACTTGATGTGTAATGGATGACTGACAGAATGCTATTAATATATGCCCTCACCTGTAGAAGGTATGATCATAATAATCAATAATTGGCTCATAATAATTACTGTACAGATAAATGATAGGGATATGGATGAAAGGAGTGTGGATGATGGGGTGTAGTTGATGGGAGTATGGATGATAACGGTGTGGATAGTAGGGATGTGGATGGTAGAGGTGTAGATGGTAGGGGTGTGGATGGTAAGGGTGTGGATAGTAGGGGTGTAGATGATAAAGGTGTGGATGATATGGGTGTGGATGGTAAGTGTGTGGATGGTAAGGGTGTGGATGGTAGGGGTATAGATAGTAGGGGTGTGGATGGTAAGGATATGGATGATAGGGGTGTGGATGATAGGTGGGAGCGAATAATAGTTGCGATGATAGAAGACAAATAATCTAAGAAAAATTATTTACCTATCATCGCCTGTCATTAAAGAAAATGGGGAAGATGATAGAGTAACTAATACAAAATGTACTAAAACAGTCAAACATACTGACAAAAACAACTACCCGGTATTCATTCAGTGTAACAACTATACATGGTACAAAACAGAATTTGCTTTTGGTTGAATGTTACAGCAACTATGGATCACCGGAATCTGTAGACTGGTAGAGAATATAGAACGTTTCCCCTTAATACAAAAATGTTGAAGTTTAGAGAGTTTTTTTTTATATAGGATGAAAGTTTGGGATGAGAGAAGGGAGATAAGGAAGCGAAAGAGAGCTACAAGGAGAGACTGAGAAGGAAATAGAGGCAAAAAATATATAGATAAAATAGAAACAGAGAGAGAAAAAAGAGACAGTGAAAAGGAAAGACCAAATGAAAAAAAGAGAAAGAAAGAAACAGAAAAAATATACGTAGACAAAAGAGAAACAGAACAAGAAAGAAAAAGAGAGAGAGAGAACGAGAGAGAGAGAGAGAGAGAGAGAGAGAGAGAGAGAGAGAGAGAGCGAGAGAGAGAGAGAGAGAGAGAGAGAGAGAGAGAGAGAGAGAGAGAGAGAGAGAGACCCCGCCCCCCACCATGCCATCGAGCCAGACACTCCACATCAACAATAACAGTTTTGTTGCTGTGAGACGCACTTCGACTTTATCATAAAGTCATGAGAGCTCCCAAGAGGCGAATGTTTTCCCCGCTTTAGTCTCATTAGAAGCTGGTGAGACCCGAGTCCACCGCGTTGGCCAAGTCCTCCCTAGAGACTCCCCAGAAAGCTACGACCCTCCGCCACCGCCTCCGTCTCCGCCTCCGCCCGCCGCCTCGCCTTAGTCCACAACAACTAAGGGCATTATTACCCCACCAGGGACTTCCCCAGCCTCCCGCCTCCCTTGTATTTCCCTAAAAGCTTTTTCCCCTAATTGAACCATCGTGTCTGACAGAAACTGGGGATGGACGTGTGATTTCTGAGCCATTTCAAATCATATAGCGCCATGTGTGTGTGTGTGTGTGTGTGTGTGTGTGTGTGTTTTATGTGTCTGTATGTGTGTATTGAGTGTCTATATGCGTGTGTTATGTGTCTGTATATGTATATTCTGTATCTGTATGTGTGTATTATGTGTCTGTATGTACAGTATGTATGTATGTATGTATGTATGTATGTATGTATGTATGTATGTATGTGGGTATTAATATAATCCCCAGATGGAATATTCTCTCACGGATCAAACACTCATCTACTTTATTAAATATTTCCCGTATTCCTGGTCCAGTATTTCGTGTCCATAATTTGACAATCCGTGAATCCGTTTCGAAAAATATGAGAATTAACGTAATATTTCTGTTGTGTTGTGTTGGGGAATGCTTTCATGTGCATAACTATTGGTGATGAATGTTACTGAAAATTGTAATAAGTGAGAATTGTGTGTGTGTGTGTGTGTGTGTGTGTGTGTGTGTGTGTGTGTGTGTGTGTGTGTGTGTGTGTGTGTGTGTGTGTGTTTGATTAAAATATGTGGAGTGACAGAGGCAGAAAGGTGGCATATAGAAAGTGAATAAAGACAAAGAAACACATACACACACACGACATAAAACATGTTAACCATGTTAGCATCCTCGTGGCTTGTAATAAAGTCAGGTCAGATCAGCTCAGGTCAAGATTACATATTACTTCTTTGTGTGGGCAAAGGGGCAAAGGGAGCAAAGGGGCGTTGTTTTGCTTATCTGTAAAGCTATGTATCAAAAACGTCCGAGTGTTTACAAATTGGTTATTGGAGAAATTTGCTTATATATTTGTATTGAATTGAGGGCAAGTGGGCGTCTGTTTGCCTGTGACTTTGTGTTTGGATGAGTGAGGTATTTTTCTGTGTATGTATTTTTGTTTGAGTGTGTGTGTGTGTGTGTGTGTATATATATATATGTGTGTGTGTGTGTGTGTGTGTGTGTGAAACACACACACGTCACACTCGGAATCGAGTGTGACGATCATCCAGCTATGGTAAAATGATTTGGGTTATTAGGGATGTCATCTAGGTTAGTGAGTTTTGAGGTATCTAACGAGGCCGATACGGGACCGACAGCGTCGTCCACATTCGTTGCACATGTGGAGGGCTCCATCTACTGTGGGAGGGTCGGTGGCAGCGTCTTTCCGATGTTGGCGCTTTTCTACCTCGGTTTGCAGTCGGGCTAACTCGAAAGTATTGACACCTTCTCGTGTGGTGCTCCTCCAAGTGTTACGATGTGGAGTAATCGACTCCCAGGTGAGGGGGTCGATTTGACACCTTTTCAGGTTTCTCTTAAGACTATCCGTATACCTTTTCAATTGCCCGCCAGAGTTACGTTTACTATTCCTTAGGTGATTGTAGAGTAGCTGCTTTGGCAGTCTACTGTCGTCCATGCGGGTAACAACGTAGTTGTTCATTGATAATGGTAGCCTTGATGCTCCTTTAGTTGGTGTCAGCAAGAATGCTGGCATTTGTTCTCTTATCTTCCCAGCGAACTCGGAGGATGGAACGTAGACTACGTTGGTGAAAGTTTTCAATTGCCTTTAGGTGCCTCCTGTATGTAACCCATGTCTCACTGCCATACAGTAAGGTGGGCAGGACCACTGCTCGATATACGTGCAACTTTATGGATAGTTCCAGCTCCCTACAGCTGAAGACACGATTTCGGAGTCCGCCCAAGGCATGAGATGCACATCTGATCCGATGCTGAATTTCTTCATCGATGTCTGCGGTGGTGGACAGGTGGGAGCCGAGATACCGAAAGTGAGCAACATTAGAGAGGGTAGTACCGTTAAGCTGGATGGATGGAAAAGGTATGTCTGAACCAGGGGCAGGCTGAAAGAGAATCTGAGTCTTACGTACATTCACCTCAAGGCCGCGAAACAACCCTGGCAGTTAAATCACCTAACAGTTGGGGAACTATGACTAACTACATCAGAGAAAAGAAAAAGGCTGAAAGAACAATCCTCCTTGCGTATTAACACCTTATTCAGAGTCTTAACAATATTACAACACCCAGGAAGAGATTTACCTCAACAAAATCATCAACACCTCTGGAATTTGACAGACGTACAGAGGGACAATGTGAGGCTGCCTGTCCCCTGTGAATATTTCCAGGCTGAGCGAGACACTTGACACATGTGAGTCCTGGTATTTTGTTTTTGTGGCCGTGGAAAAGTCGAGGGAAAAAAAAAGTCTTATATGTAGCGTCGTGTTTCCGGTCCCAAAATATGTACAGCGACTTGTTGTAAAAGCCTTTGTCTTTTAATTTTGTTTGTGTTTCTGTGTTTAATGTAAAAGCCATTTGTGCATTGTAGTGACAAGTGGATATGTTTATGTGTAAGGAAATATATTCACAGACATACACTTATATACACACATGTACACAAAATCAAGCAATAACATATCCACTCATATACGAACAAAAAAACGAACACACAGACGCACACAAGGAACAGAAATACTCATGCACGTGAAAAAAAAAATCATTGGAACATACCCACGTGCATAAACAAGCAGACAAACGTACACATATACAAGAACATAGCGACACACACACACACACACACACACACACACACACACACACACACACACACACTCTCTCTCTCTCTCACTCTGTCTCTCTAAAGCACACATTAGTATACAAAGTTTAGAGTTAACAGCAACAATCATCCTCATTATGTATACTGTATGATGTATACTCAAAATATACGAGGGAGTGTTCCACCTATTTTGTCTGCTGTGTTTAATCCCCTCATGGCACTAAATGCTGTAGCTCTCGGGGTATATACACATCAAGGGTTTGTTTTGTGTTTAGCATGTTGTTATATTCCTCTGGATGAGTGTTTGTCTGTCAAAAATTAATGATTCTAGTTGAGGGAATGAGTATTAATTATTTACATCATTTGGTAATAAATTTTGATGTTTTGTTTATAATGAATCCTTACCTAGAGTTTTTTTATAATGTTAATCTAGCCTAACCGAACCTAACCTAACCTAACCTAACCTAACCTAACCTAACCTAACCTAACCTAATCTAGCCTAACCTAACCTAACTTAACTTGATTTAAGAACCTAAAGTCCTATTATTTTTCTATTCATTTACTATAAACAAAAAAGTCCCAAATTTCCATATGACAATAATTCCAAGTTTCCCATTATAAACCTAAAATCTTCCTAATATTTTCCCCTATAACAAACACAGCCATCAAAGTTTCCCCTTACTACAAATAAAAAAAATAAACAAATCTATTACAAATCCCAAACTTTTCCACATAATAATCCCCAAAATTTCCCCACTACCACATCCTTCCCAGTACGATTTTTGCTTTCTTCGTCATCTCCATCTTCCTCACCTTCCTCTCCTCTCTCTTTTCTCTCTTCCCTTCCCTCTCCCCCTCTTCCTACCCTTTTATAACTACTGCAGGGGAATATCTCAGGAAATATTCCGGCCAGTGCTTCTCAGAGAGGTGGCGGTAAACTCATCAAACTGTACGGGATGATATTATTAACTTCCTCCGCCACAACCTTTCATAATATTTAGTAAAATCTCCCGAGGATCTTTTCCCCGTCCGTGGTTGTATAAAGTTGTTGATGTTGTTGTTGTTTTGGGGTTATTGTTGTTGTTGTTGTTGGGTTGTTGTTGTAGTTGTGATGGTGGATAAGACTTAAGAATGATGGTGGAGATGGAGGAGAGGGAAGAATAGGAAGAGAAGCAGGAGGCAGGAGGAGGGAAAGAGTAGGGATTCAAGAAGAGGAAGAGGAGGAGGAAGAGAAGAAGGGTGGGGATGTAACGAGAGAAGAAGGGAAAATGAAGAAAGGAAGTAAAGACAGGAGATAAAAGTAGTGGGGAATAGGTTTTAGTGATGTGTGTGTGCGTGTGTGTGTGTGTCCTCAACGCCTAAGTCACAGAGCTGTCCCTTTCCCAAGACCCGCCGTAACCTCCCTCCCCCCTCCCACCTACCTAACCATCCGCCCAGGCCCCTTGCTTCTATCGTCGCCATGTAAGGTATCGCAATATACCAAGCCATGCAGCTAACGTAAGTCAGCAGCGACACTCATTCTGCGCAACACTTCTGCTACGTCATCACGGTAAGATGTATTTCCCTGCCTAGTTGTGGGCTCTTAAGTCTCCATGACGCGACTAAATAGCGCCTCCCTGCCCAGCCAGCCAGGACTCGATCAGCCAAGAGAATCGTGGCACCTGCCCAAGTTGTGGAAACGATTGCAGCGTCAACAAAAAATTCCACACCATTCGCAAACATGGTGTTTGTCTTGGCTGGTGGAGGCCCCCGGCAGGGAGATCTGTCTAACAACCTCTTCAGGTCCCTGATTGTACTTCCGCGTCGAGCCTCCATCTATTGGAAAAAACCCTGAAGGTAATCATAAAAACAGCCACCAGGACTCAGCTTCATTTGTCGTAAACAACGCACCACCACGCACCCGGTAGATTTACTGACCTTAAAAATATGAACGAAGGCTCGACAAACCTTGATGACCATGACACTGTCTAGACTTGGCGCAACCAAATATTGTTTGTCTTGCCAAGTTTTGACAATCATGTTGATAAACGTTCTCTATAGAGATAACAGCTCCGTCTGGCTCCCTCAGAAAAGTCAGCGACAACGATGAGCGGCCCGAGGACATCACCGTTAGGAATCCTTATGATTTACAAGAATCAGAGAAGTACAGCGGCCGTGTCACTCCCATCAGGTAAAGCAGGGGCACAGCGGCTTATAATATTCAACATTTGGCCGGGATCACTATGTCTGCTCATCTTTTTCTGGGCAGCCTTCTGTGTCCAGAGAAAAACGATGTCGGAATCAGATCTATTGCAGCCTCCTTCAGAGTAACAGTGGAAGCATTCACCGGGGAGCCGCCTCATTGCTGACACCGAATCAACTGGGGTTCAGAATCTCCAAGCGGCGCGAGCCTTCATCAAAAACGTCACCGGGGACCAAGTGATAGGAAAATTAGATTTCAAATGCGCTTTCAATTACAACAATTGAGATGACATGATGAGAGCCGTCCAGCGCCGTTTCTTCAGTCCCTGTCTTCCTTGTCAGCGGGGTTAATTAAGGACCGAACTTTACTGTAGAGTGAGCATGTAATTATTTCAGCAGAAGACTTTGAGCAAGAGACTCCCCTCGTCAAAATGCTACTCTGCCAAACATCAAAGGGGCTCAACTTGCGATTCACAGACGACGTTACACTGGTGGATACAATGGATTAGCATCACAAAACGTAAGTCAAGATACGCGTAGAAACACCGAGTCTCCTGCTCGGGGCACAAACACGATCACCCTGGGTCGTCCTCCAAAATCTGCTGGACGGTATGAAGTAGATGAAAGAAATAAAAGATCATTTGTACGGTCAGGATGTCTTGTGAGGTGTCTCCCGGCCCTAGGTGGAGGCAAATTAATTAAAAGAACAATTGTCCTCCACTGTCACTATCACCCTTCACCCCCACTGCCACCTCCCTCACCCCCACTGCCACCTCCCTCACCCCCACTGTCACCTCCCTCACCCCCACTGCCACCTCCCTCACCCCCACTGCCACCTCCCTCACCCCCACCAGTCACACGTAAACAACATTTTATTACCACACTCGCTCTATCACTACAATGCCTCTCATGTTCTTATGTTTCATGAAAAATTATACAAAATAATACATATGTAAAAATAACACACGTGCCACTAAGCCGATTTACAGACACAAAGGCCCTCCATCCCCACCACCTCCATCCCCACCACCTCCATCCCCACCACCTGCCTCTCCGCCACCAGCCATACGTAACTCATCACCACCACCTCAGCTCAGCCCCCACAATGCCACTCAGGTTATTACTTTATGCAAAATATAGATAAAAAATACCCAGTCACCTAAAGATGAAACAACACAGTCTGCACCACAAAGTCACACAAGGGAGGTCTATCAGAGGTATTATAATGGAGCCTCCTGTTGTTGTGCGCTTCAACATCGTGTTTTAAGTTACTGAAGCAAAAATAACAGTTTTTTTCATTCCATTTTCAGACAATATGCTAATAATGTCCTTATATAATACAGTTTATAAGAACACTATGTTGATATATCCACAAAGAGATATAATAATACACGTATAATTGAATACTTTGTGAAATTATATACGATGATTATGACAATGGTGCCTACCATTTTGTGTAACCATCTTCGCTCGTTTAGGGACCTCGGGGAAAACTACCACTTCATGTTAGCTCAAGAAAATCTAGTCATTCATTATCTGTGATTGGTTTTCTTAGTTTTCTCCGAGCTATAATAACTGTCCTCTCTTAGCTCTCAATCAGTTGTTGTAATATTCGCGGCTGGATCACCTTATTCAATTCCACTTATGATTAGTTTAAACCTGCATTAATATTCCTTATATAAACTCATATTTTTCCCCTCCTTCTCCTCCATATTATCATCTCTTCAATTTTCCTGGTTAGAATCTCTTTTCAAACCCCAAAAGTGGTGGTGGAATCTGTTATGTAAATTCTGAGACCACATTCAATTTAATCTCTAACTTTATAAACTCTCTTCTCTCTCAATCCTAACATTTATTTCTGCTATGTCTATCACTCTCCTAATGCTTCATATATTTAACACTGATAATATACAGTACAGAACATTTACCTTGACCCCACAACAGAGGTCATAATGTTGGGTGATTTAGAAATAACATAAATCATTGACATACTTATGCTTACACAACTAGTCAACACTACCACACGGATCCCTCATAGTACACGTTGGGTTACCTGTTGAATCTCCTTCTTAAACTTAATATTCTTGTTCTTATTCACAAAGTTTCGTCTCCTCTTCTCATCCATTTCTCAAAGTTCATTCAATAAACATTTTCAAAGGTGCACAACTGGTATTAGGATCATGAAGTCTAGGACGATGTTCAGGATATAGGAATATATTTTAATTTGTCTTCTTTTTTAATGATCATTATTTTGCTGATGAATACATAACTCATATCTAAGTTGGGGCGAAACAGTTAGTATTCAGTAAAAAATTCTAGTCTATCCACACAAACACTTAGTAACACCAACCATGCAAGAGAACATGGTAAGGCAATTAATAGAATAATCGAAGCCAATTTTCTTCATCCATAATCAATCAGACAGCCGAACCACCCAAACAATAACAAACTATTCTGATCCAACCTCTAATATATTCAACTTCAACTTCAGGAACCATTTATCCATTCTTCCTCTTAACTCATTTGATGGTTCAGTTATATCAAGTTCTCAGAAGAAAACCTAACCTAACCTACCACACCACTACACCAATACACCACCACAACACTAAACTACCACACCACTACACCAATACACCACCACAACACTAAACTACCACACCACTACACCAATACACCACCACAACACTAAACTACCACACCACTACACCAATACACCACCACAACACTAAACTACCACACCACTACATCACTACACCACCACAACACTAATCTACCACACCACTACACCAATACACCACCACAACACTAAACTACCACACCACTACACCATTACACCACCACAACACTAAACTACCACACCACTACACCATTACACCACCACAACACTAAACTACCACACCACTACACCATTACACCACCACAACACTAAACTACCACACCACTACACCACTACACCACCACAACACTAAACTACCACACCACTACACCAATACACCACTACCACACCACTACACCACTACACCACTACCACACCACTACACCACCACAACACTAATCTACCACACCACTACACCACTTCACCACTACCACACCACTACACCAATATACTACATCACTACACCACCGCATCCCCTCCCCCCCACAAGAGAGGCGAGCTGGTGCTGTTTCCGGGTCACAGTGGAGGAGCAATTTGACAACAATGGCTACCCTGGTCACTATACCCACCTGACGCCTCTCACTTTTTCACTCTAATGGCTTTCCTCTTCAGTCTCGATCCAGAACCCCACTCCCCAACCTTCCCCCAGCCCCTGTCAGCCTCACCCAGCTCCCAACCTACTTCTAGCCTCTCCCCAGCCCCTCCAAGCCCCTCACATCCCCTCCTCTATCTACCCCCACCTCCTATTCCCAACCATTCTCTCCTACTGCCTCTCAAAGTCTCCTTCTACCTTCCCCATCCACCTTCCTCCACTCCTGTTGCCTCTCCAACCTCACCCAGAGTCCCCCAGTCACCACCAACACCCTACAGACTCTTCCAGCAACCTACGTCACCTCTAACCTCCTCCTGACTACTGTACACCTGTCACTAAGTGTTTACCTCAGTTTTTTCTAGCCTCCCAAAGTTTCTCACTACCTCCCCAATGTTTTTTGTTCTGTCTGCACCAGCTTTTCTCAACCTCCCCATGCCTACACAAGCCTCTTTAGTCATCTCTCCACCCCCCCCCCCTCCCCAAGCCTCCTTAACTTCCGAAATGACCCTCCTTTTTCTCCAGCTTTCCCTAGTCTTCTTAACTTCCTGAAGCCTCTTTCTACCTCCCCCGGGCTCCCTTCAGCCTCCCCTAGCATCCCTCAGCCTCCCAATACCTCCACTGCCTTATCGGAACAAAAGACAAGTTACCTGTGCCGTATTCACAAGTAACTCGGGAATGGGGCGATGGTGGAAAGAGGGTGGTCAGGATTATTGACATTTTACAAACCAATTATATTTAATCATATAATATATAAACACGCTGCAAACACTGGTAACACTACAACAGTATAAGTCTTCACTACCCTAAAATTATATATATGTAATGACTAATACAATTAAAAATAAGGGAGATGAAATATAATTGGCCTTCAGCACCCTCACCTCATCCAGCAGGGTACCAATCAGGGCTGCTCACCTCAGCCAGCAGGGTAACAGTTAGGGCTGCTCATGGCTGCACTCTTACTGCTGCTCACTGTAGCCATAGCTCATTTTATATATGAATCTAGACTCAGCGGAAAGGCTCATCATCCTCTACTCTCCAAGGCTCTCACCCTAATCTCCCAGTCTCTCCCCTACGCTCTCAATCTCTCCCTCAACTCCCTCAATATCTCCTCCTCCCCCAGCCTCTCCGCTCCTCCCGAGGTCACTTCTTGCTCAACTAAACTCAAATAGTGACTCAACAACTAGTTCTAAACATCCAAGTCACAAATATTACTACCACTGTTGATATTATTTACATTATACATTCTATATCAATAATCACTAGACTTATATTCATTTTTTCATGCAAGAAGTTTGAATCGAAAAATCTAATACACACTAATAATATTTGGTAAATTATTGTCATTGTTTTATTTACTAGTTTCTGATTTACAACAGGGGAATACTCTAGTGACCCCTTTTCTTAGGGTCATAGGGCAAGAATCGGTTACATAAAAAATATTTTTCTTTCAGATTTAGTTTAAGAAATATATGTACAACTTGATATATATTTCATTACTAGCTGTTTGACTGTATATTCGATTGCCTCAATGAGTAAATGAGTAAAGGAATGAATGAATATAAGAGTGAGTAAGTGAACCAGTGAGTGAGTAAGAATGAGTAAGTGAGGTATAATATGTAAATGAGCTGCCGCCGCTATTAAATTAACAGAGAGGGGAGAGTAAATGAAACGTGGGTAGCGATGTCCGTAGACTTTCACGCCGCCCGGAGATAAATATTCAGTGATAAGTTTTACGGATTAACCTTTCCATATCCTCTTAACGAGAGACATTTAATGACCCATTTTATGATAGATATACACTAGATAAATTAAAAATAGATATATAATAATATTTTTTTTAAGATAGACATTTATTAAGCCATTTTAAGATAGGGTATAATGAACCCTATAATTAATAGATAGATATTTAAGGACACTTTAAGCGATAATTATATAGTCATTTAAATGCAAACATTTAATAATACATTAGAGATAGGCTAATTATAACGCCTTAAAGATAGATATCTTACAACGCATCCATTATCTAATCTAAAGAAAAATATATTATCTTTGTATATAATAATAAGTATTCATTCATTCACTCATTTACTCAATCCTATTTTTCACTCTCACTAATATATTCTTTGAATCATTGACTGAGCCATTCACTCTCTCACTTAGGCATTCACTCATTCGTTCGATCATATATTCAGTAACTCATTTTCTTTATAATTCTCTCATTCTATCACTAAATCATTGAGCTAGTCACCGACTTATTCATTCACTCGCTCATCCACTTGTTCACACATTCATTCCTTTGGCCAATAATTTTACTCATTCACTCACTCAGTCAACAACTCGCTCCTTCACACACTCACCTACGCACTCGCTCATAAATCCGTTCGTATCTGTAAGTGTCTCATTGTCTCATTTTGTTATTATTTTTTTACTTTTAATTATATTTTTAATTACGTCACCCTATTCTCGTTAACTTATCTTCTTATACTATCTACTTGTTATCTTCTTCTTTGCTACAGTCATTCCATATATCACTAAATAAGTAAGTGGGTGAATGGGTAAAGGAGTGAATGAGTAAAAGAGTGAGTAAGAGAGAAAATGAGTAAAAGAGTGAGTAAGTGAAGCACGTGATGATGGCAGGGTAAGTGAAACCTGGATAGCGATCTACGTAGACTTTGACGCCGCCAGTAAAGAAATATTCAGTGATGACTCCTTCACAGGTAAGCTCTCTCTCTCTCTCTCTCTCTCTCTCTCTCTCTCTCTCTCTCTCTCTCTCCTAATCCTCATCCTCATCCTCATCCTCAACGCACTACTACTACTACTACTACTACTTTGCTGTCACCCGGAATCGACAATGACGATCATCCAGCTATGATGCAATGATATGAGTTATTAGAGATGTCACCTAGGATGGTGAGTTTTGAGGTGACTAAAGAGGCCGATACGAGACCCGCAGCGTTGTGAGCAGCACAATTGCTGAGGAGTAGGCCGTTGGGATTACACTTGCCTAGTCCAGTTCCCCCTATGGTTCCCTGCCAAATGTTAGCATCTTTGCCAACTCTGGCATTGAATTCGCCAAGGAGCACAACTTTGTCTTCTCTGGGGATAAAGGTTATCACTCTGTCGAGGTCGGCGTAAAAGGCCTCTTTGATGTTATCCTTTTGCATCCAGTGTTGCCGGGGCGTATGCACTGATGAAGAAGGAATGACGTGAGTGATTCAGAAAGATTTGAAGCGTCACGAAGCGCTCGTTGATCCCAATAGGCATTTCAGTTAGCCTGTGTAGGATGCGTTGGCGGATGGCAAAGCCAGCTCCATAAATGCGGTTTCTCTCTGCAGCAGGTTTACCCTTCCAGAAGAAGGTGTAGCCAGACCCCCGTTCTGTGAGTTGGCCCTCATCTGGGAGCCGGGACGCACTGATGGCTACTATGTCAATGTTATACATCTTTTGCCACAAAGGCGGTTCTTCTTTCAGGACGCGCATTTTTGCCAGTATCCAGAAGGGTCCTGACATTCCATGCAGCGACCATAAGAGGTTATATGGTTTGTTTTTGTTTGGATCTGTGTTTTTGATTGTGTTTTCGACCGCGTAATTATGACCTTACTGGGTGCGGTTGCCAAGCCAGGTTGGATCCTCTGAACGGCTGCTCAGTCGCACAGACAGGACAGGATTGCTCTACTGCCTAGATCCCAATGTATAAATGACCATCTTATCTGTGCCGCCCAAATGCAGAGTTGTGAATAGAGACTCCCGGCAGTCATCTCTGCCTGTCCCAGTCGCCACTCGTCCGTCGCCATACGACTTTTGGGGGGTATAGGGGTTTTGATGATGATGAGAGGTATGATGAGCTGGGTGATGGCTGCGCGTGTGTTGTTTTGTGTGGTGAGGCAGGAGCGCAGGCTGCAACCACACATCTTGGCTCTCGCTTTTCCTGATCCAGTGGTGCAAGTGTTGCAACGACTGGGAAGAGGGAGAGTTGCAATAGACTGCCGATAGCCCAGTTGTTGGGTTTCGCCTTATTAGCCTCTCCATCAGGCATTGCCTTCGTCCGCCGGTGTAGTTGTTGGGTTTTCATGGTGGTCACCTCTTCCGCCTACACCGCCGGACACACACACACACACACACACACACACACACACACACACACTTCACTCCTATCTCCCTCTCACCCTCTATCTCTCTGTCACACTTATCTACCCTTTCCACACCTCCTCCTCCTCTCCTCTCATCTCCAATCTTCCCCTCTCTTGCCTTCCTCCTCCTAACTCTATCTTCTCATCCTGCCTCCTACCTCCTTCTACCTCCTTCTCCTCCTCCACCACACACACACTTCACCCGTGTCTGCTATTTGCATACTACGAGGCAAACCTACCCGAACCGTCAATTGTAGTCACTGAGGCAGAAAATATCACGAGGAATATTCGCCAAAAAAATCACAATAGCGAGGATGAAAAATGTAAGGCGGTTTATGCGGTCGTAAATAGACGGTTCAGCCCCAATACGGTAAAGGGAACGACCGATGTCCTTAATATCGGAGTATTTACACTTAGTTATTATTATAGTGGTGGTGTTACTTCCCTCGTACACACACACACACACACACACCCACACACACACACACACACACACACACACACACACACACACACACACACACACATGGCACTGATACACTATGCCTCACGGTGCCTCTAAGTGTGTGTGTGGGGGGGGGGGGGTGTTCATGGAAAGAAAGTCAAATACTGTATAATTACTGTTATCGTATAAGAGAGTAGATAAAAGGAGTTACTGTTTATATTCTGAAAATAGAATTATGTTAAATTTTACAGTCAACTTCGATTCTTCATGTTTACAATATTGAAGATCACCAATTTACACGTTTTCACAATTAATCGTTCACTTTTCATTATTAATATCACTAATATATCCACCAAAAGTCTTTACAAACACCGAAGATTGAAAGAATTGACTGAAAACCTGCTGAACTGGAAGCTAATATTTATATAACCTTAATCGTGCGTCAGGCAGCGCGGGGAGTCCTCGACGATGCCGTGATCGGAGCGTGGAGGAGGTACGATTGTTTGGGCAGGGGATTATTCTCCCGCTGAGTTCACTACAGTTGTTTGCTCTGGGCTTCCATGATGCAGAGACAGAGAGGTTTAAGCTGCCTCACACCACACCCACCTGCATCCTATCTTACCACAACATTCCTAACCCCACCCACCCACACTCTGACTTAGCGCACGATGCCACAGTGTTCGTAATGACAGTCCAACACACTTTACCTTTCCATGGCACTCGGTCACCACAATTCACCCCAGTAACCATAATTCACCCTCACTAGTAACCACAATTCATACCATTAACCACAATTCACCCCAGTAACCACAATTTACCTTCACAGTAGCCACAATTTACCCTCACCAGTAACCATACATAATTCACTCTCACCAGTATTCACAATTCACCTTCACCAGTAACCACAATTCATACCAATAACCAAAATTCACCCCAATAACCACAATTCACCCCAACCAGTAACTACAATTCACCAAGGGACTAGTAAAAGTGTCAGGCAAAGGACATCCTCATCACTACTGGGATATCCTTCATGCATAACTGAGTAGGACACAGCCAACGCAGCCCTCTCTTACAAAACCACACGATGATATACGTAACACTTAGTAAGAGTCGTGACGATACAGAGATTAGAATTGATTTTGACAACAATATCACTATTGTTTAGTTTTATGATTTATATGGTATTATATTTGGATTATAATTTTGTCGTGGATTAAATCGTCATACCTGTTTTTCGGCTTTGTTTTCATTGATAGGTATTTTATTGGTGAACAGGTGAGGAGAGGGAAGGTATTTATGCTAGTTATGGTGTGAGATGATTGGGCTACTGTTGTCATCTGTGGGTTTGGCACTGGTATCCTCTCCGGGCTGGGTATGGTGTTATGGTATCTTCATTTCTTTGACTATGTGTAAAAAAAAGTCAAAACAATAAATAATATTAACCTTACCTAAAATCTTCCATTATTGTATTTCCTCAAGGGTATCTTATCTCTCTGCCCTGTTCTGTAGATACTGACCTCCATAGTCACTGTTCTCACGACTTCCACTCGACACCGCCATCACCACGCACCCACAGCCAGCTTGCGAGAATAGCTAGGAGGCCTTATGACTTTACTGTCAATAATCCAATTTTCAGCACCACTAAAACACAGCTTACCACAGTACCAGCATAACGGACTCCACACCAAAGTTTTACCACGATATAACACTACCACAACTCAACCACCACAGGAACATAACTATCTACCACACCACAATCACTGCATCCCCACATTAGTACACTACACTACACTACACTACACTACACTACACTTATTTCCACTCTCCTTCACCACCACTACAATAAAATACAATTTAACACATCACGATCACCACTGCCACAATTTCCACTCTCCCTCACCACCACCACCACAATTCCCATTCTCCCTCACCACCACTACACCAACATAACACAGAGACGGTCACTACTGTCTCCATCTACCACCACCACAGTATAGACTTTCCTACTGGAGCTGTGAGCTACTCTGACACAAACTCTCCTTCGCTTTCAAAAAACACGGAACCGGGGATCTGATTTTGATTTCGTCAGGTTTTATGGGGAGAAGAAGGCTTTGTTTTCTAGATATAAGTTTCAATAAACATTTATAAGGATCTGGGTTGTCTGGCGTCCCGTTTCTCCCCAAGGTCTCGTATCCATTAGGGGAATACTGAAGGAGGTCTATTGTGGGCCTCGTTCCTAATCCTGTGTCAGAGTCTCTTATGTTTGTGTGTGTGTGTGTGTGTGTGTGTGTGTGTGTGTGTGTGTGTGTGTGTGTGTGTGTGTGTGCGTGTGTGTGTGCGTGCGTGCGTGTAATAAAACATTCTAGTCCGTATAAATGCCTTTTAAAACAATTTTATTTCTGTTTAAATTTTCACGATGAAAATAAATATTCTCTTCTCTGTAATAAAATTACCATATTTACCTCACCACAAAAATAAACAAAAATAAAATCACAAAAAACACCTTAACATACCTGCAATCTAAGACCATAATAATTCTATCTTTTTTTTAGTCTTTACTCTTTAGTCTTTAGTCTTTTAATCGCCTTAATAGCTCCGGGTGGATCCTACGTCCGGTTGCTATGTGTAATCAGGGGTCATCAATCTTGCTGGAACAGGAGCCGGGGTTTCCTTCTGAGATTAATTCACTGTCTTGATTTATCTTGGAATAATCAAACGAGAATATTGAACTCTGGCCTTTGTCACGTTTTGTTGTTGACACTGAGGATTTTATTTTTGAGGGGGGTGGGGAATGTTATGTCCAGGCCAGCTGAGTCATTGTTGAGGGTAGATACTACGAGTTTGAAGGAGGTAGTAGGTAGTAGGCAGCTACCAAACAGGGAGGTACTACCGCCTGGGAAGATATTGGAAGCATAATGTGTTGTCTAATGGTAGACCCTGCTGCTATATGGCATCACAAAAATTTTAACCAAGTCCCAGGTTGCTGATCTGACTTTCTGCCTCATTTACACACAATTGCAGGCTTCAATTGTTTCTCTTACTATTGACAACACAACATACTGTACATATATCGTTTCTCACTCTTGATTTATTTATTTTTTCGTTTGTGTATTTATTTATGGTTATTATTATTAGTATTTTAATTATTTGGTTATAATTTTTGTCTATTTTTGTTATTATTATTATTATTATTATTATTATTATTATTATTATTATTATTATTATTATTATCGCCCCCATTCCCTGATATGGGTCAGTGACTTGTGCTCGGGTGGGCTAATCCCCGTAAAAAATACATATATAAATAAATATAAAAAACACCTCACCTTACCTCACCTCACCTCACCTCACCTCACCTCACCTCACCTAGCCTAACAACAAAAAATTCATGTCCATTATAGATCATTTGACCGATTATTCAACATTATTCTTCCTCATTTTCCTCCTCCTCTTCCTCTTCTGCAGCCTCCTTTTCATCCTCCTCCTCTTACTCCTCCTCGTTCTCTTCCTCTTCTCCTTCTCCTCCTCCTCTTACTCTTCCCCTCCTTCCTTCTCCTCCTCCCGTGTCGTATAATAGATCCCTCACCACTACATAACACTTCCTCCCCGCTTTCACAATTTCACAATTTTTTTCAAGGCCCTTTATTTTGTTTTTCCATTCCAGAATCATGTACAATACACCCTCCTTCTCCTCTATACACCTCGCTCTCGGCTTAGTCATTTTTCAAGAGGTGTTTTTTGCTGCGTATCTCCTCTTACAATATATATACGATGTCCTACTCCTCTTCCTCTTCTGTACAATATATTCCTGACTTTACCTCTTGTATT
Organism: Homarus gammarus; assembly: GCA_958450375.1. Taxonomy (NCBI): domain Eukaryota; kingdom Metazoa; phylum Arthropoda; class Malacostraca; order Decapoda; family Nephropidae; genus Homarus; species Homarus gammarus. The sequence continues at coordinate 901,210 of CAUDMG010004128.1, read as the reverse complement.
TTTTTCTTTACGAAACATCTATTTTTTTTCTTTCTTTGTCTCCTCTTTTATTATACATTTTGTTTTTCTGTGCATTTTCTCTTCCAGGTTTTTAGTTTGTATTTTTTCGTTTTCTGTATTTTTTTTTTGTATTTGTCTTTGGTGATTTAGTTTCTCTGTCTGTCTGTCTGTCTGTCTGTCTTTCTGTCACTGCTTCTAAATATCCATTAACTCTCTTGAAACAGAAGTTGTGAAAGAAAAGTAGGTCGATAACGTATATTAAATATTTATATTTTCGGGTTAGTTGAAAATGACCGACTAGCGATAGATTAGGTTAGGTTAGATTAGATTAGATTAGGTTACGTTAGCTTACGTTACGTTACGTTACGTTACGTTAAGTTACGTTACGTTACGTTAGGTCTAGAGTCTATAAGATGAAAGATTTTTCCTTCCCTCCTCAGAAAAAAACTTAAACCCATACCATAAAACCTGACATCAACAAATCCTCAAAACCATAATATTTTTAATCTACAAAACTAACTTCAATTTGTCATTAAAATCTCAGGAGTGAGTTGGCTGAACGCTTGTCCAGAAATACCGTTGATAAGTCCATCTCTGGCCACTGAACCACGGCAGCCTCACTACACCTGACACATCCAATAAAACTATCCGGGAACTTTAGAAATCCGTGACGTCCGCTAAGTGTTTTTTTTTTACCTTCACGTCTAGATTGCGTTGGTTTTGTACCCTATCCCCTCCTGAGAGCTGCACATTCTTACCTTTGTGATGAACTTTGGTAATAATGATAAGGTAGTGGAAGTTTTTTTTTGTGGGGGGGGGGGGGTTATAATGATGTGTGAGGAGTGTTGGTGTGTGTGTGTGTGTGTGTGTGTGTGTGTGTGTGTGTGTCCAGTAGCCTTTCGTCACCCTTGGAGTCCCACTTTCAGCTAAAGAAATTCTGGAGTTGTTAGGGATTAATAAAACGTAGAATTTATTGTAAGTTTTAAATTCTTCCAGCTACTTTCTCTACCACAATGTACTTCCTCTACCACAATATACTTTCTCTACCACAATGTACTTTCTCTACCACAATGTACTTTCTCTACCACAATGTACTTCCTCTACCACATTGTACTTCCTCTAACAAAATCTAATTCCTCAACAACAGTCTACTTCCTTAACCACAATGTACTTCCTCTAACACAATCTACTTCCTCAACCATAAACTACTTCCTCAACCATAAACTACTTCCTCAACCATAATCTACTTCCTCTAATACAGTCTACTTCCTTAACCACAATCTACTTCCTCTTACACAATCTACTTTCTCTATCAAAATCTATTTCCTCTCATAATCTACTTCCCCAAACACTGTCTACTTCCTCTTACTCTATCATACTCTCCTCTTCCCCTGCTTTATCATTCTCCCCTCCTCCCACCCTTCACTTCCTCTCCTTGTTCTTATCCATTATTTCCATTCCTCCCTTACACCCTAACACACGCGTCTCTTCTTCTTCCTCCTCTTCCTCCTCCTACTTCTTCTTCTTCTCTTCCTCCTTCTCCTCCTCCTTTTCGTCCTCCTGCTCTCCCTACTTCTCTCTTCGTCTCCTCTTTCTGATCCTCCTCCTTATCTTCCTCTCCCCCCATCCTACCTCCTCCTTATTTCACACCTCCTAACTTTATTCTCTAAGTTTTCTTTTCATCTCTCCTATTCCCATTCTTCTCCTAGATTGAGTGTTCCTCCCTTCCTCTCCTCTTACTCTTCTGTAATGGTCTCTCCTCTTTTCGTGCTCTCTTCTTCCTTTAAATCTCTCTCTCCCAGCTTAACCCATTTCCTTTTTTCTTTATTTTTCACTCTCTCTCTCTCTTTGTAATTTGCTTCTCATTATCTCAGTCTTTCTTATTTCGTATTTTTATTCGTATTTTTGTATTATTTTTTCTTTTGTTTGTATAGTGGATTTTTTTATTCTCTCTCTCTCTCTCTCTCTCTCTCTCTCTCTCTCTCTCTCTCTCTCTCTCTCTCTCTCTCTGACTTATAATACAGCCCAGGACAGCTGAGATGTGTCGTTAATAAAGCCTGTACAACACACACACACACACACACACACACACACACACACACACACACACACACACACACACATGAAATACGAAAAATTCTCTCCAGGTTTTGAAGCAGATGTACTGTACTGTACTGTACCTGGCCCTGGCCCTCGAGGGAGCCCCATTCCAAGGCTCCTCAGGCTGGTGCTCCCCTGTGAGCCTCCCGCCTCACGCTACACACCTCGGCTGAGTCTTCTGTGACAATGATACAGTAATTTGTGTTATTTTAGTGTACAGCTTTTCATACATATAAACGTCTTTTTCAAGTTGGAACAGAGAGAGAGAGAGAGAGAGAGAGAGAGAGAGAGAGAGAGTATACTTGTGTCCAAAAGCATTAATTAAATAAGATAATGTAGGTTAAGTAAACATATAAAAATGAAAGGAATAAACTAAAATATATAAACAGCATCACAAACTAGACCAAACAATCATTAATTTTGTCATGCCTCAAAGAACAACATTGCCGTATCATCAGGTATGAACCAACAACAGCAAGATGCCACTCACAAGCGATAACCACTCCGCCACCACCCACTTAAACTTGTATGGCCGCAGAGGTTCCTACTGACTGGACATGACATCCTAAGTGGGTGGTGGTCAAGTGGTTATCATTTATTTGGGACTGATATCTTCCTAACGACTGGGTTCGAGTCTCGATATGCAGATATTTACGGAGGATGTCAAATTGTAAATATTAAACACTTTTTCTAAACACAGACCATTACTGATTAGCAAACACCTGGTACATGCAAATCTTCAGGTTAATTTGATTTAATTACCTACGTTAATCACCTTTACAAATTACTCTTCTCATTGACATAGTAACCTGAGATTAATTTGTCACCTGAGCTCCAACTTTGCTAGATCAAACACTCTTCACTATAGCGGCTTATCATCTTATGTGTTTATTTCTGACTGAATGAGAGATGATCCTCCCCTCTCGCCCCCAGCCCTATCACCTCACGTGCTTCTCACTGCACCCCCCGGCCCTCGAGAATGAACCACTTGTCATTATCCACGAAGCTGATTACTAATTCCTCCTCATCCATTGCTTATATTCTATCTGTTCTTAACTAATCATTAACCTTCCTTCTCTCCTTCCTACAATTCCTATTGGTTGGTTATTTTCGTGTATTTTTGTGGTCGTTTAATCATTCGTTCTTCTTTCTTAATTGTTTTAGTTCCTCCTTCCTCTTCCTTCCTTCCCTTTAATCCTCTTTCATTTTATTCGTCTCTTTTCTTTTCTTTCTTTCGTCCTATCAGTCCTTGGCATTTTCTCCTATTCTCTGTTATTCGTTTGCTTCGTTCTTCTTCTCGTTACCCTCCTTTCTCCATCCTTCCTCCTCTCCTCACCTGTCCTCTTTCCTTTTCCATTTCTCTCCTCCACTTCTCCATCTTATCTCTCCCTCTCCGTTCTGCCTCTATTCTTCTCCAACTTTTCTCTCTTCTCTCCTTTTTTTTTCGTTTCTCTTATCCGTCCTCCTCCATTCAGGGATATCCACGGAGGAGGAGGAGGAGGGAAGAGGAGTAGGAGGAGGAGGAGAAAGGGAAGAGGAGTAGGAGGAGGAGGAAGAACAAGAGGAGGTGATGAACGCAGTAATCTCTTGAGAATAAAGAAAGTTTCATCCGGTTGACAAATCTCATCTCTCTCTCTCTCTCTCTCTCTCTCTCTCTCTCTCTCTCTCTCTCTCTCATCTTCTTTCTCTATCCTCCTACCTCATCTCCTTCCCCCTCCCCCTCTCTGCCTTCTCCACAACACACACACACACACACACACACACACACGTCAATCTATAAATTACTTACTCCTCTTCCCTTATCATCTTCTTCTCTTCAAGGTATTCTCATTCTCTTTGTCACGTCTTAATGTTATCTCCTTCCTTCCTTCCTTTCCTCTTTCTGCCTGGCTGGAGACCTTTATATCAGTCCCCCCTCCCTCCCTCCCGTCCTTCTCCGTTTTCTGTGTGTGTGTGTTATCAGGCACTCTCTTGACTGCCTCACAGTAAGTTTATTCTCCCACTGTGTGTCTCTGTCTGCCTGTCTGTCTCTTTCTCTCTCTCTCTCTCTCTCTCTCTGTCTCTCTCTCCTCTCTCTCTCTCTCTCTCTGTTTTCTCTCTCTTTGTCTGTCTGTCTTTCTGCCTCTCTCTCACTCTCTCTGTATTTCACTTCAGTTCCATTTTCTTTCATTTATCATTGTTTCTCTTGTCCTGTTCCTCTCACTCATCCTCCTCCTCCTATTCTCTCTTCCGAATTTTTCTTTTCCTTCTCCTCCTTCCCTGCCTCCTTCTAGAACCTTCAACCAGTAGTAAAGTTAAGTAGATGACTGGTAGTTTACTAGAGAGTCAACTTTACACTTCCCTCTTGTGATCGACCCGGGGCGCCCTCCCTCACTTAATTTATTCGCCATGGATAACTAACGCCCTGGTCTTAATGTAGAGAGGTGAGCAATTTCTAGGGTGGTGAGACATATCTAGGTAGAGGTAAGGAATTTTTTGCTAGAGGTGAGAAATTTCTAATGAGATAAGAAAAATTTTAGGTAGAGGATTGAGAAATTTATAAATAGAAGGCTGAGAATTTTTTGACAGGTGAGAAAAATCTGAGAGTTGAGAAATTTCTAAGTAGAGTGACAAGAAATTTCAAGCAGAAAGGTGAGAAATACGACTTTTTTTTATAATTGACATTTCTCGGCATATATAAAGTAAAAAAAAAAAACGTAAATTTCTTGCAGTTTAGCGAGAAGGAAAATGGATTAATAGTTGAAACACTTGAAAGTCGTATGTTAAACCTTCGAGTTAAAAGCTGGATTTTTTGAGTTTTGAGAGTGAAAATACATGACACAGTTGATAAAGGTTTAAGAGGCTGAAGACTTTGTTTATAATAGAGAATCTTGGAGTAAGTTAAAGAAAGCTATTTTCTTCTGGACACTAAAAGGAAAGAAGTACTGCTTGTCTCTCTTCTTGGGGGAGATACTGTTGTGTTCTCTGTCTCCATCTGTCTGTCTCCCAGTCTCTCTGTCTGTCTGTTTCTCTCTCTCTCTCTCTCTCTCTTTTCTTTTTCTTTATATACGTGGAAGGAGAGCATGAACTCGTTTATTTATCTCTCTCTCTCACCCCTTCTCTGTCTCTTTTTCTCAATCTGTATTTATCTCTCTCTCTTTCTCTATATTTTTTTCTCTCTTCGTTTTTCTTACCCCAGGAGTACGAGGGGGGTGGGTGGGGGGGGGCACAATCCAGCCTCTTTGAAGACTCGTTCCCTGGCCCTCAAAGGCTCACAATAAGCGGAAGAGAGTTCATTTCACAAGCTGAATGGATCACACGATTTATTGCTTAGCTCCCGAATCCCCAAAAACTCGTAAGTGGAATTTACCTCCTAACTCGTGACCCTAAGAACATACCTAACTGGCTCAAGCAAAGTACAACATAAAGATGGATTCTCAAAGGCACTTAATGTATGATGAAAGAACATATTTAATGGGTTAATTTAAACTACGATGCCAGGATGGATTTTCTTATACCCTGAGTAAACGACCTTAACTGGATTACTTAAGTTACGATACAATGTTGAAATATCACAAATTCGTACGTGAAATAATGTTTGTGTAATGTGTGGATCTGACTAGCTGGTTCACTAACCTTACGCCACAGTGATAACTTCTCAAACTCTCGTAATTAAAACTTCACCCATATTACTTTGTGGTCTAAGAAACCATATAACTGACTGATTCACTGAAGCCAAAACAACATCGAAGTTATACTAAGACTCTACACTGAGGCTTTACACTGAGACTCTACACTTAGAGTCAACATTGAGACTCTACACTACGGCCTTACACTGAGACCCTACACTGAAGCTCTACATTGAGACTCTGCACTAAGACTACACTGAGACTCTACACTGAGGCTCTACACTAAGATTCTACACCAGCAAGTCCTCGCTTCCAATATTTTTTCAATAAAGGGAAAAAACCCTGACCTTAAAACCCTTTGGGAATCTAAACACCTTCCCCAAAAATATTCGTATTTTTAAACCCTGAGAGTCGAAGGTGAGGAGCCCTTACCTCAGCGCCTTCCACTTCATCTTTGAGAGTAGGGAGGCCAGCTATTAATACCAAGTGTGATGATGCTGAGGGCAATATATCCATGGTTTGTGGTTAGAGAGTTGATGGTGCGGAAAAGAGGGATATTACGCTATGTGGATAATTTAATGAGGATAGAGAATTTAAGGATTTATTGGTGTGTTTTTTTGCGGGTTTTCTCTCGTGTTTGTTATGATAGGTTAAGAGGGACAGAGATTTCAAGGAATGGATGGAGGTGAATGGTGTGGAATCCTGATCCCTGTATGTGTGCAAGACTTCCCTTGTATTTTAACCTAAGCAATATGGTCTGGAGTGTGTGTGTGTGTGTGTGTGTGTGTGTGTGTGTGTGTGTGTGTGTGTGTGTGTGCGCGCGTGTGTGTGTGTGTGTGTGCGTGGGATAACTTTATCTTTACCATTAGTCCGCCACAGCATCTCATCACCCGACGCATCCAACCTTGAGCTTACTGTCACCTTCCCCTCGATGTCATCATACACACTGGCCTTAGAGTGAATAATGAGGTGGGCCAGATAACCTAATACGTCCATAGTAAACCTTCAATTGATGTAAGTACTTGAATCTCCTGTCTGTCTGTCTCTCTGTCTCTCTCTCTCTCTCTCTCTCTCTCTCTCTCTCTCTCTCTCTCTCTCTCTCTCTCTCTCTCTCTCTCATCTTTCCCCTGTTCCCATTTACCTTAGATAAATCATGAAAAAAACAAAAATCCTCGACACAGAAAGAAATTAGTATAATCAGTGTAATGTAAGACACGTGTAGAAAGAGAGACAAATTTTTTTTACACTAACAAACAACTACAACACAAACACGCTACCTCACATCTGTCATTTACATACATGATAAACTAAGTGACTCATCGCCTTACATAATTTAAACTATTTCCATAATGTTGTAAAAAATTTGTTGGGGGTTATTTAAGGTGAAGGATAGGATGGATGGATGGATGGCTGGATGGATGGCTGGATGGATGGATGGATGGCTGGATGGATGGATGGATGGATGGCTGGATGGATGGATGACTGGATGGATGGATGGATGGTAATGAAGGAGGAGGGAGTACGAGTAGATGGAAAGAAGGAGGACGGTGACATTGGAAGGAAAGAGGAAGAGAGAGAGGAAGAAAGTAAGTAGAGAAGAAACATAAAGAGAGAGAGAGAGAGAGAGAGAGAGAGGGGGGGGGGAAAGGAGATAGTGAGGAAAAAGAAAAAAAGAGAAGGAAAGAGAGAAGTAGGTAGGAAAGTGGGAGAAAGAGGGAAAGAAGTATAAAGGAAAATAGAATGAGAAAGACAGAAGAAGATAAAGAGATAGAAGAGAAGGAGATAAGATAGAGAGAGGGGGGAAAAAGGAGCAGAATGTTGATGAAATAAATGAAGAAAGTGAAGACAGAAGCCTGTACATATGAGCCGTATTTCCGTGCCTCCAAAATTAAGTACATTTCTCTCTCTCTCTCTCTCTCTCTCTCTCTCTCTCTCTCTCTCTCTCTCTCTCTCTCTCTCTCATTCAGTCTGCCCCGACCCTTCATTTAAACAACTATAGAGAAGGAGGAGAAGATACATTAAAGGAGAGTTTGAAGGAGGAGTGAGGGATCTCAGGGAGGGACGATAAAAGGGGGGGAGACAAGAAGAGGGAAGGAGACAAGAAGAGGGAAGGAGGCAAGAAGAGGGAGGGAGACAAGAAGAGGGAGGGAGACAAGAAGAGGGAGGGAGACAAGAAGAGGGAGCGAGACAGGAAGAGGGAAGGAGGCAAGAAGAGGGAGGGAGGAAACGAGAACGAGAAGAAGTCACATGGCAGGGAAGGAGATGGTGAGAGTTGAAGCGAGCCTGTGAGAGAGAGAGGGAGGGTGGGAAGAGAGGGAAGGAGAAAGGAAGGAGGAGAGGGAAATATAAAGAGAGAAAGTTCACAGGGCAGGATGAAAATGGGCTTGGGAGAGAGGAAAAGAGGGAAGGAGAATGGGAGGGAGGAAGGAATGGAGGTGGAGGAGAGTGAAGTTTAAAGGAGCGAAACACAAAGGACAGGGTGGAATAGGGTGAGGGAGAGAGAGAGAAGGAGAAAGTGAGCGAGAAATTAGAGATAAGAAGAGAGGTGTGAGAGAGAGAGAGAGAGAGAGAGAGAGAGAGAGAGAGAGAGAGAGAGAGAGGGAGACAAGGAGACGGTGTTTAGGTCTCAGGTCTTCCGCTTCACGTGTTGTTCTCGACCACCAACAGATGGAACCAATGGACCGAGTTTATCTGTGGTCTGTGGGCGTGGGGGCCCGGGGGGAGGCATGGGGGTGTAGGGGAGAGGCATAGGGGGCGGGGGTAGGCGTTGGGGGGAAGGGATCGTGGGGGTGTGAAGGGATGACGTAAGGAGACAGGGGGTATGTGGGGTCGTGAGGTCGTGTGAGCTTGGGAATGGCGTAGGAAGCGTGGAGGCGTTTAAAGTGTTGGGGCGTGGAAGGGACGTGGTAGGCGTGGGAGAGACGTGGTAGGCGTGGGAGAGACGTGGTAGGCGTGGGAGAGACGTGGTAGGCGTGGTGTGCTGGAGGAAGTGGAGAAGAGAAGGTAAGAATGAGTGAGGAAAGGAAGGAATAGGAAAAAGAGAGAAAGATAGAGGAAAGGGGAAAGGAGGATTAAAAGATAGGAGGGAAGAAGGAAGAAGAAGACCGGGAAAGAGATGAGGAGGTGAGAGAAGGAAAGAAAGGAGAGATAAAGTGAATGAGAGAGAAAGGGAAAAGAGGGAGTATAAGAAAAGGAGTGAATGAAGGAATGAAGGAGAGAGAAGAAAGGAAGGAGTGAAGGAGGGAAAGAAATAGTGTGGGGGGGGGGAGGAAGAACCAGGGAGAAGAAGTAGAGACTGGTGAGGGAAGGGAGAGAGGAAGGAGGAAACACACACCTCCAGGGAGTTGGTCCGATATTGCCTTTTAGTATTTGTGGAGAGAATGTGTGTGTGTGTGTGTGTGTGTGTGTGAGTGTGTGTGTGTGGTGTGTGTGTGTGTGCGTGTGTGCGTAAACCTGTAGGCTGGTAGAGTCTTGTTTATTATACGGATCTTCCTCCTCTTCCTCTTTCTCTACTCTTCAAAAAAAATACAACTCCCCTTTCCTCTTTCTTCCTACAGCCCTCCTCCTCTTCTTCTTCCTTTTCACAGCACCTTCTTCTTTCTCACAACCCTCTCCCTTCCTCTTCCCTACCATAACCACCCCATTTCCCTTTCCATCCCACCTACCTACTTTTCCTTCTCATTCCTCTTTTCTAACTCTTTCTTTCATCCCTCCCTCCCTCCCTCACTCTGCCCCTCCCACCCCATCCTTCCTTCCCTCCCTCCACAACCCACACTGCCCCAGGCTAAGTCCTCTGTGGTCAACTTAGTTCCCAGGAAATGTATCACGTTCATTAAACCGGTCCTCCTCCTCCTCCGTGCAGTGCCAGTGAGGGAGTGAGGGAGTGAGAGAGTGAGGGAGTGAGATAGAAGAGAGTGAGAGAGGAGAGAGTGTCAGAGAAGGATTGAGAAAGAGTCAGGGAGAGAAGGAGTCAGGTACTGTACAGACCCTGAGGGGAAAGTTGAAGTAGATAGCAGGGAGGAATTCAGACTGGTTGATGAGGAGTTGATTACACACACACACACACACACACACACACACACACACACACACACACACACACACACACACACACACAGAAGCAGGCAGGTCTAATGGAAACTTCCTTTGTGTTTCCGTTTTATCTGCCTCAACGTTATGATCTTCACTGAGTCCATCACCTGGCCACCTGGAGACTAAATTAAAACAATATAATGAGTCTTAATACATTATAAATTAGAAGGATTATACATTGTTCAACTCAAATAGAATAGAATAAATGAATATATTAATCATATATTAATCAATATAACTATTCCCCTTCTCTTATGATCACAACTATGTATTATAATATATTATTCATAGCTTTATTTGTCCTATTTGAAGCCTCAATGAATGTATCTATGTCCTAAGATTTATACATATATGTGTGTTTTGTGTGTGTTCATATATTTTGTTGTGTTTGTTTATGTATATGTTTGTTTATTAATATTTGTCCTTGTGCTTCTTCCTCTTCTTCTTCGTTTTGTTTACATATGATTATTATTGTTGTTCCTCCTTCACATACTGGCCAATACACCTACACGAGTTTCATCATTCATGTCCACCTTTTTTAGAATTTTATGGTGTTAATGGTTAAGCACTGCATAATCGTGTTTAATTGAAGAGTTTTGGTTCTTGATTCTGCCGTATTTTAACCAATTTACAGTACGTAAAATTAACATAAAAGTAGGAGTAGTAGTAGTAGTAGTAGTAGTAGTAGTAGTAGCATGATCATAAAGAAAATTTTATCGAAATTAAAAGTACTCATCATGAAATCCTAACATCATTTAAACTTACCGATACAAAATACACCCACCCGTGTACCTTCCCCACCTAAGCCCTTCAAATCTTAACTGGGGAAAACGTTGGTAAAAAAAAACTTTCCCCAAGGCGGTGGAGGAAGAAAGAACAATTGCTCTCCTAGCCAGATGGGGAAGATTTATTATCATCCTCCCAAAAATGTTTCCCGAATATTATATTTTCGTTGTGGCGATCAGCTGATGTCACCTCGACTCGTGGGGTGACCAAGCGTGACCCAGGGAAGAGAGGGGTCGTTTGTGGCCAGTTTTGAAGGTTTCTGGTCCTACTACTACTTCTACTATTATTACTATTATTATTATTACTATTAATGCCGTTACTACTGTACTACTACTACTACTTTTTTTTTTACGTGGCCTCCATCCTTCCCTAATAGCCACACCTTCGCCGCCATTTTATTACTTTAAAATTAAATATCCTAATACATAATTGCTATCCTAGCTGTGTTGAGTGAGTTTAGCCGCCGATCTATGCGGCAGTCAGTGACTGTTACCTCATAGTCAATATTTACAAATGTTGTCGGCTTTGGGGCCGATGCTCTAGTTCCCCTGAGGCAGAGCAAAGCAGATCTAAGGAGAGAGAAGGACAGTCGACATCTCATCCAGGCTGTAACATAACTTCTGGGCTGCTGCTTCTGTTCGGATAGCACCTCCGTGAGTATGGTGTAGAAGCATCTTGCACGTGGTCCCATCCCACCAGAGGTTGTGAACACTAGAGAAGTGAAGCTGCCTTGATCAACGTTCTGAATTCTCTCCCCGTATGCCCTTATCTTGTCGTTCTCGTTCCTCCTGTGTGCAGCATCGAGAGCTAAGTTACAGTGACATGCGGCCATGGGATCAAAAATCCTGATGTCGAAGTAGGCTTGCTGTCCCCGCGGCCAGAATCCTCGTGCACTGACGTCAACACGGGCTTCGTCGGATGTGTTTGAAGTCCTATGTTGGAAAATCTCACCGTCCAATGGAAGGAGGGTCGGTTCTACCCTGACATCACGGCAGATTTCCTTCAACATATTTGCTGTGAGATCGACGTCATAAGAAGAGACACACACGCATTGGAAGAGCAAACCTTCTACTGGCCAACCGTACCTTAGAGCAATGACATCTGTAAATTCTTATTTATTGAGACTGAAACCATTTGCCCTTATGAGTAACGTAGTTAACCAGTTCGAGGCGCCCACCTCCTGCGCTACTGCTACTCTTTTTTCTTTTTTTAAATTCTAAGGTACTTGCAGTATTAGTCGCTGCAACTTATTACTTTGGCCGTGCTGTCGTTCTGTCGTAATGAACCTTCAAATCTTGTTTACTTCACTGGTATCCACCTCACCTGTTGCGTTCTGAGCTATTATGTGGTCCGTGAGGGCTGCCGTGAGTTTAACTGAGTTTTGATGTTCGGTGGCAGCAATCTCCTCTGGATTGGTCAATCCCATTCCATCAAGTCTAGGTGGTTGTGCAAGGAGTGATCTTTCTGCTGGGGTTAAGTGAAGGTATTTCACTAATTTGGGAATGAAATTGACGCTGATAGCTTCTTCCAGAGGGTGGAGGATGGGTCAGATATCAGGGATAGTGAGCATCAGGTAGTTCCAGCGATGCTTGACTCCATGGGTGAATGCCGCAAAAGCCGCATGTGGCTTTGTGTAAGCAATATCAGAGAGAGAGCTTGGATTTCCATAACCCACTCATTCACCTTTCCCGTTACGTACTCGGTTTTGAAGTCCGTCGTGCCGATTACTGCGCCTAGGTGTCTTTGGTCATCCTTTGTTATTTTGACCTCACTTCCACCGAACACCTCCAATGCCCGTTCATAATGTTCTGGCTTCACAATGAGGAAGGACTTGCTGGCGTTTGGGTGGTACCCTATTTGTGGGCCTCGTGATGTTACCAGGTCCCACCATTTTTTGATGTCCTCCACTTTTCCTGCTCCTGTAAGGTCGTCAGCGTACGCCACTTGTTTGACCTCGGTTGTTTCAAATTTTTTTGTGTGTTGGAGCACGGATGGGCCTATTGCGTACATTGCCATTGCAACAGGGTCCCCCTGCGTTGTTCCTTCGGTTGACTGTATTATGTTATCACCTCTTAGAGCCTTGTTGTTTACTATATAGAGGTCTGATGGATTCCTATAGGAGTTTTCAACATACATTGCAAAGCTTGGACACTTGATCTTGATGTTGTGCAGTGCGGCCTAGCGGTTAATTATGTTGAATGCGTTTGAAGCGTCCACCAGGAGAACGGCCTCACAATCACGCTGCTCAAATATCGTTCTCATGGCGTGAATGGCAGCTTCCCCTCCAGCCTGGTGGCCAGCACAAACTTGCATGTGCCCTGCTGCTGCCCTGATATCATCCTTTACCACCTCCATTATGCATTTTCCGATGATCCGCCTCAGCACTACTACTACTACTACTACTGCCATTTATACTAATGTTGATACCACTAAAGCTACTATAATAGAACTATTACATAAAAAAACAACCATTTCTAATAATGATAACAAAATGAAAATATTAAAATACCAACCAGACATCGTCATTTTGTCTGAGGGTGGCGACCAAGGCCCACCACTCCAAATATTTACGCACTGTCTTTACCAATTCTCCTATATTTTGTATCTCTTTAAATTTATTTCACTCATCTCTTTCTCTTCCTCCCTATGGCCTTCCTACACCCATGATTATCTATTGATATTTTTTTTATTGTCTTTTCATCTCTCTATGACCATATTTTTTTTTTATATTTTTTTTCGTTTCTTAGTTCAATTTAAATAGTACCAATTATCTTTAATTTTTTTCTTTAGTACCATACTACGCCACATTCATTCCAGATATCACTATCATTTCGGGTGTCCCTCATTCTACTCGTCAATATCATTCATTAACATTCCAAACGTTACTAACATACCAGAGGATATAAACATACCAAGCGTCACAAAACGTCCCAAATGTCACAAACGTTCTAAGCGTGACTCAGCTCAATACCCAACATGGTAACTCCTTCCTACAAGACCATAAGCTGCTCGACAAATAGAAACGCGAAGATTTCAGCCTCGACTTATGGTTGGTGCAAGTTGAGTCTCTCTCTCACATTCTTCGCTTGAAACCAAGAATACTTCTTCTTTCTTCTTTTTTTTTCTTTTTCTTCTTAAGTTAATCAAAAGCTAGGGTGTCTTAGGTTAACTTATGTATGGTTAAATTTGGTTAGATTACACTCAACGTTAGATTAGAATATATTTGGTCAAGATCGAGTGGATGCAGCACTTATCTCCTGTCTTAAGGGTTACTAGTTTGCATCCTGGTTAGCCTACTCATAGTTCATCCCGGCAAACAAGTACGTAATGTTACAAAAGAAGAAGTAAAAGCGATCGAGTGCGCCTTGTATATCTAATGCTTAATATACAATGTGCAGTATACTGTATCCACACCGCCTCTAACAGACTGTTTGGCCTCGGGACCCACTTTAATTTTTCAGATTACAAATTTACGTAACTTAAACTAAGATAATCTAAGTTAACTGTAGTTGAAAATTAAGGTCCGTATCTGTGTCTGGGGAGTAGCATTACCCGGACTGAGTAACACGTGACAAATGACCAGTCACATGTTGGACACTGGACGAAATTATCTCCCGTCACGACTGCACTTAATTGTACTTTATTGCCCCGCGCATCATCACTCAGCAGGAGGTTTTTAGTAGAGCTAAATTGACAACATTTATTTGATGGTGGAGAGCCCTGCGGAGGAGGGGGTGAGGATGGCGGGGAGGGGTAGGAGGAGGGGAGTGAGGAGGAGGGAGAAAATGAGGATAGGGAGAAGGGGATGAGGAGAAGGGGCGAAGAGGAAGAAGATGGGCAGGAGGAAGGAAAGGAGGAGGGGGAGGAGGAGTATGGGTAGGAGGGAAGAGTATATTGGCTTCTTGGTTGAGAACAGTGAAATGTTTTAATGTTCGAGTGTGTTATGTTTTAGTGAGACTCATCTGTTAAAGATAGTCGGTAATATTTTAGTCTTAATTAGCCTAAATGCCTGTATTTGAATATGCTGTGTATGCAAATGAGACATTCATTCGTAGTTCAAAACGTAACCTGGAATTACCTAATGGCCCTATTATCGTATGAAAAACAATAAGTGATTTAATTTACATGTTTAATTGGTTTAGATGTGTGTCATAAGGTTAAGGTTATGACAGCACCACCATAAGTGTTGTGTCTCTCTCTCTCTCTCTCTTAATTAAATTTATTCAGATTTTATATATTTATCTATATTCATCCACTCACTCATTCATTCACTCATTCCTGTTATTCACTCTCACTATTTATTCATTTATTCATTCACTGACTCAACTATTCACTCTCTCACTTACGTATTCCCCCATCTTCCTGTTTTGTTATCTTTTTCATTATATATTTCCATTTTTATGTTAGCTTCTATACTTCTACTTGTTATTGTCTTCTTTCCTTCAGTCTCCCCATTTATCACTGAATGAGTAAATGAGTGAAGGAATGAATGAGTAAAACAATGAGTAAATGAACCAATGAGTAAGAAAGAATGAGTAAGTGAGGTATAGTGTGTAATGAACTGACGCCGCTATTAAATTAACAGAGGGCATAGTAACTGAAACGTGGGTAGCAATGTCCGTAGACTTTCACACCGCCGGGAGAGAAATATTCAGTAATAAGTTTTACGGATTAACCTTTCCATATCCTCTTAATGGGAGACATTTAATGACCCAATTTATGATAGACGTATAATACATAGTTTAAAGATATATACTTAATAAAAGAATTATGATAGACATTTATTCAGACATTTTAAGATAGTGTATAATAAACATTTATAGATACGAAATTTAGTAATATTTTTAAAAATATTTCCAGATCTTTTAAGGATATATATATATATATATATATATATATATATATATATATATATATATATATATATATATATATATATATTCACTTCTTCTATCATTCATTTTCTATCACTTATTCACTCATTCACTGTCTTACTTAAACATTCACTCATTCGTTACATTATATATTCAATCACTTATTTTCTCTATCATTCATTCACTCACAACATCACTGAATTAATCCCTCGCTCATTCACTTGTTCACTCGTTATTGTTTTTATCTTCTTTACGTACACTTTTAAATTTTCATTATCTTCTTAATTGTCCTCTTTTATTTTCTTCATAGCTTCTTTCTTTCTAACGTCTTCTTGTCTTTTTCCTTACTTCAATCTTCCCATTCCTCACTGAATGAGTGAAGGAATGAACGTATAAAGGAATGAGTAAGTAAATGAGTAAGTGAGTAAGCAATAGTGAGTAAGGGAGGTATATAATGAACTGCCGTCGCTAATAAAATAACAAAGGGCAGAGTAAGTGAAATGTGGTTGGTGAGCTCCGTAGACTTTCACGCCGCCCGGAGCAAAATATTCAGTGATGATCCTTTTACAGATAACCTTTTCCATTTCCTCTCTCTCTCTCTCTCGATCTCTCGATCTCTCTCTCACTCTTTCTCTCAACACAAAATAGCCCTGGGGAGGAGGGGAGGAGGAGTTTCATCTAGGTCTCTTGCCTCATTGGTCGCTGGACGAGTAAAAAAAAAGAGATATGCTTCGTGGTTAGTAATACCAAGTGGGAGCCGTAAGAGGATTGTGCTATTTTTCTCTCTCCATCTTTCTCCTTGAGGACCCAAAGATCCGTCTTGAGGAGAAAGTAGCAGCAGTGGTTCTGAGTTATCAACTTTAATCTCTAAGTTTCGGACGGTTTTGGCCTCAGTTGTATGTGTGTGTGTTAAAGATCATCAACAAGTAAGAAGAAAAAACTGAGCTTTCCTTTGATATTCCAAGACTCGCCTTTAGTTTTTATTATTATTATTCCGACTTCCCTTTGAAACACTGACTTTTATTATTTTTTTTTACCTTTTCTTCAAATATCTTTCGCCTTTGACAGATGGACAAATTTGGTAAGATTGAAGACTTTTACCAATAGTTGAGAAGAATATCAGAGACAATGGCTGAGGAAATGTTTTGTGGTACCTGATATTGAAGATTATCTCATAGGCCTACCCGGGCGAATGACGGAGGGAGGGGGGGGGGGGAGGGGGATGATTGAGAGAAGGGAGGAAAATTGAAACTGGCCCTTCAATACTCCCCAAAATACAACAACACACAAATGCATACACTTCGACTTCACAATATTTAAGCTTTTTTTGATGTTGTTGTAAGAAGCTTGTGACTGGTGTTTACACTTGAGAGAGAGAGAGAAAGATTATATTTCCTGTCCCGCTGATAAATTATCGTATTTTCGCTATTTAGTGAAGTAGATACAAACAGACAGGTTGGTGGACAGAAAGACAGCTTGACAGACTAACAGAGAGACAGACAGATAGGCAGGTAAACATACAAACATACAGTGAGCAAGTCAGACAGAACAGACAGACAGATTGGTAGGCAAATAAACAGATAGACACACAGACAATCATACATGCAGACAGACAGATAGATAGCCACACAGACAAACTAGTACACAGAGAGGCAGACGGACAGTGCCCCTGGCGGCTCACTAGGTTCAGCCATGTCAATACTGTTGTTATTGTTCACTTGGTATCTGTATTTTCCTGACTAAATAAACTGTTTCCATTTCATTTTCAATTTCAAAGATAGATGGACAGACAGACTGGTAAGCAAACACAAATGACAGACAAACATACAAACTTTCAGACAGATAGACAGACAGGTTGGCATAGGAGCAGAAATGCAGACAGACAGACAAACTCACTGAGATATTAACGACATAGAGAGTAACAAGTGACACACTCTCTCTCTCTCTCTCTCTCTCTCTCTCTCTCTCTCTCTCTCTCTCTCTCTCTCTCTCTCTCTCTCTCTCTCTCTCTCTCTCTCAGATAAAAACAGTGAGATAAGTAAGTAAAGAATAAACCTTGGACGGCAGAGTAATGTCTTCAGCTCTACGTCTTGACCACCGACAGGGACAAAAACTGTGAAGAGTGGCGGTAGGGAAATGACCCGGGCGTCGTGGTGTGTGGGAGACGTAGTTTATCACAGTGGGCTTGTGGCTGGATGACTGTGCCTCCACTACTACTACTACTACTATTACTACTACTACTACTACTACTACTACTACTACTACTACTACTACTACTACGTGGCCTCAGCTCGTTCTGGCATTTTAAACCATAGTGGTCTTACTCCATCCTCACCTGCCTTAAGACATTGAATCTCCCTTTTCTTGTTTATTGTTTAAGTAATTGTCAAGTACTCTTTAAGGGCTAAAACAAATGTAGTAAATGTGCTCTTAAAGTAGCAAATAATAAAGTTACTCTGTCAATGCTAAAGAACTGAGGTACTGTACGTTTATTTTAGACGTACCAAAGAGCTGTAGTACATGTCCTCTAAAACTACTCAAGAGCAGTAGTACATATCTTCAAATGTATTGCATGTACTCTAAAAGTACTAAAAATACAAGTACATGTCATCTAAGAGTACTCAAAAACAATAGTAAATGTCCTCCAAAAAGTACTAGACGGACACTACACGTCCTCGGGTGCTGATGGACGGGACAATACAGACGCTGAGAGTGTGTTTATTTCAACACTTTAACGGGTGTGAACCTGCGACCTGCTCTATAGTTCCTTTGTTCTTTCTTAAGAGCTAAATGGCCTAGGACAAACGTGTCTTAAGAGAGGAGGGGAAGGAGGGAGTGGGTAAGGACTAGGGAGGGGGAGAGGGGAAGGAGGGAGGGAGGGGTGGGAGAGGTGGAAGGGAGAAGAGGGGAGGGAGGGGTAAGGAGGCTGAAAGAGAAAAATAGGGGGTAGGAAGAGGGAAGCAAAGGTGGAGGGAGAGAGATTGAGGAAAGTAAAGAGGGACGAGGAGAAGGAGAGGGGGGTGAGTTAGGGAGGGAGGGTATGGACGAGGGGGGGGGGTGTGGAGGGAGGAAGGGTAGGGGGATTGGGGGGGTAGAGGAGAGGGAGGGAGGGTATGGATGAGGGGGGTGTGGAGAGAAGAAGGGTAGGGGGATTGAGGGGGGGGGTAGAGGAGAGGGAGGGAGGAGGAAAAATAAAGGTGGATGGCGGGGAAAGAAGAGAGAAGTTGTGGAGAGAGGGGGGAGGGAGAGAAGGAAATGGGTGGGGGAGATAGAGAGGGAGGTAGAGAGAATGAAGGAAGCAAGGATGGAGTGGGAGGGAGTGATGTTGATGGCAAAAAAGAGAGAAAGATGAAGGAGGAGGAGGAGGAAGGTAAGGAGAAAAAAATCTATCAGTTCCACCTCTTTCCTCTCATTCTCCTACTCCTCCTCCTCCTCCTCCTCCTCCTCCTCCTTCTCTTCCTCCTCCTCCCTTTCCTCCCCCTCCCCCTTTTCCACCTACTCCTCCTTATCCTCCTCCTACTCCTACTCATTCATCATGTCTCTCTCCCTCACCCCTCCTTCTTCAGTGTCATTCCCACACCTTCGGGTACAAACTGGAGGAGAGGAAATGAGGAAGAGCGTTAAGGAGCGGAAAGGAGAAGAAGAAAGATTACAAGGAGGAGGAGGAGGAGGAGGAGGAGTGGTGAAAGAAGGAGGGTACGTGATAGAATAGGGGAAGATGGGGAGAAGGAGAAAGATGATGGGTAATAGAAAAAAGAGGTGGATATGAGAAAAAAAAGAAGATGAAGATACGTAGGAGGAGGAGGAGAAGGAGGAGGAGGAAGAAGGTGAAGTGAGAAGAGGGATATTAAAGGAGAAGGAGGAAGAATGAAGGAAGAAAAGAAAAGAGATGAGACGGAAGAATTAGGAAGGGAGAAGGCCTATGAGGAGGGATATTAAAAGAGAAGGAGGAGAAAGAAGATGGTATGTAGGAGGAGGAAGAGTTAAAATAGGAGGAATATCGTAGAAACTAACACAACTCACAACCTAACCTCATGTAAAGAGTGAAACAGTATCGCCTTAAAACACTGTACATCACATAGCTAATCAAGTCTTTTTCTCAGTACGTGGGTTTATGATCTATAATGCCTAAGAGATTGAAGGAGGAGGGAGAAGAAAGAAGAGATAGAGATAATAGAGAGGGAGATAGTAAATAAGGGAAATAGTGAATAGTCGCTAAAAGTGATAAGCAATAACCCCAAAACGATAATTATTCAGCCCATGTACGATAGTGTTGTGTTTACATATTCCACAAGTATTGATTTACCTTTGTCATATATAGTAAATAAATAGACAGATAGACAGACACACAGAGGATAAAACATTTCTAAGTCCCTCTGCAAGTATAACGAAGGATGTATAAGTAATTGAATAACGAAGAGAACAAGAAATTTGATAAAAACAGGAGAGGAGTAAAGTGTAAAAGTTTAAGAGAGTTATACAATATGTGTTAAAAGTGTCGTACCTGGACCACAGTAGACGGAAGGATATAATAGGTTGGTTTGAAAGTTGCAATGAAATGTTTACTTCACGACGCAGTGCTGAGTGTCTCCTGGAGGACAAGTTAATGGTGAAGAAATAAGTGTATATGTTCAGGTAGATGGTTGAGTTTATTATTATTATTATTATTAGTAGTAGTAGTAGTAGTAGTATTGTCTTGGTTGTTGTTGTTGTTGTTATTGTTATTGTTGTTGTTATTAGTTGGTAAATATACACTATATATATAAAGTATAAACACTGTATTTCTTTATGCTCTTGTCTTGTACTGCGGATTACATTATTTACATACATAGATGCACTGACTGCCCTACTCACGCGCTATCATTGACGTAAAAAAAAAACCAAATACCAACACAAACTATATGAAGATTTGGGGGAAAAATTCTCTAAACTCAGTGGTACAAGAACCCCATCAATTCCCGTCTGGCTTTACGTGTCAGCTGATTGAAAGATGAATTAGTTTTGGATTGAGTTCACCTGTATCCTCGAGGTTCTGAATCCATCAACTAGTTTCCTCCGTCAACACGAACATAATTGGCATTTCCCAAATAGTTGAAATTTTCTTCGCGAATATTGGCATAATTAGCATTGCTCAAATATTAAGAGTTTGAATACTATTAACCAACTTGCACCGTGATGTAAAGGGAATTTCTCCATGTTTTCTTAGGTGAATTATTCCTCACTAGAATTATTAACAGTTTGTAAATTATCAAAGTTGGGGTAATCCTCGTGAAGATTTACTTGGAAAATTGAATAAATCCTCGATAATCAACGTGAGAATAATCGCTTGGCTATACTAAAAGTTCGAATTCAATCTTGAAATAAAGTGACTGGAAGATATATCCACGACCTAATAATTCCCAATCGTAACGAGTTCCATCACAGCTCAAATTTACGAATAATATTATGGCTTAGTCTTATTGGACCTTCATGCTAATAATTCAAGTAAAGATAGCATCCACTAAGACGTATTTAACCTTGAGTGGAAATGGATGGTTCTCATGACCCAGCATCACTTCCACACACACACACACACACACACACACACACACACACACACACACACACACACACTAGCATATTACACAATGTCCCCTGGGCCACGTCTCCTCTCACTACTAAATCAAATTACTAAGATGAGAAGAAAAGGTGAGAAGACTCGTTCCTTCTTCTCTCGAGTAACAAAGTTTAATGATACGCCTCAGCAACAAGTGACCAGATAAAACATTACTGAGGTCAACACTCTTGTTTTTAATGGTGTATAGTTGTCATGGGGTGTAAAGGTGTTGTCATGAGGTGTAAAGGTGTTGTCATGAGGTGTAAAGGTGTTGTCATGAGGTGTAAAGGTGTTGTCATGAGGTGTAAAGGTGTTGTCATGAGGTGTAAAGGTGTTGTCATGAGTTATAAAATTGTCATGAGTTATAGTTGTTGTCATGAGTTATAGACGTTATCATGAGTTATAAAGTTGTCATGAGTTATAAACGTTGTCATGAGTTATAAAGGTGTCATGAGCTATAAAGTTGTCATGAGTTTTAAAGGTGTCATGAGCTATAAAGTTGTTATGAGTTATAAACGTTGTCATGAGTTATAAAGGTCTTTTCACGTTTAAACATGATATATCTCTATAATTTTACCTATGTCGAGCTCTTGAATCCATAATGGCAGTAGTAGGTGCTCATTTAGCGCGTTCCAGCTCAGCCATATATTGTGCAAGGTCTTTGGCGAGGTTTAGTGAGGATTTCTGGTGTTTAGCGACGGAAATAAACTGATTTAGTCCTGAAATTCTGCACTGCGTAATATCTGCTGTTTAACTCTGCATATTGCGGTTTCTGGCGCTTTAAATGGTATTAATAGATTTAGGTGGGGTGGGGTGTGGTGGTGTGGGGTGGGGTTGGGGTAGGGTGTGGTGGGGTGGGGTGGTGTGGGGTAGGGTGGGGTGGGGTGTGGTGGTGTAAGGTAGGGTTGGGGTGGGGTGGTGTGTGTGTGTGTGTGGTGTGTGTGTGTGTGTGTGGTGTGTGTGTGTGTGTGTGAGTGTGTGTGTGGGACGAGGGGTGGGTGACTGTGGGTGGCTTTGTCCCCTGGGGATTTTACGGGGCTCTGATACCATCCAAGATATGTGACGGGGAGGTTGTGGAAAAAAAGGAAAAGAAGGGAGGGTGATTTCTTCCAGATATATGAGACAGAGAAATGGAAGAGATAAAGAAAGTGGGAAGGTGTAGGAAGAGACTGTGAACCAAGGGGGGGTGATGAATCCTGATTTGCTCCCCCCCCCCTTTACCCTTTCCTTTCCCTCACACCCCCTCATCTCCTTCTCTCCCTTTCCTTCTCTCTCTCCCCTTTCTCTTTCATCTTCCCTTTCTCCTCTCCCCCTTTCATCTCCCACTTCTCCTCCATGTCCTTTTGCCCTTCCTTCTTCCCCTTCCTCTTCCTCCTCTTTCCTATTATCCTCCACCCTTCCTCCCTACTCTCACTTATCCTTCCCTTACTTTCATTTTCTCTCTTGTTTCTTTGCTTCCCCATTTCCTCTCTCTCCTTTCCCCTTCTTTCCTCCCTTTTCCTCTCCCTCTTCTTATTCTCCTTCTCTTCTCCTCCACTCCCCATCTTATCCTACACCTTCTCTTACACCTTCTCTCCTAAGAATATTCCCTCTCCTCCCTCTCCCTTCATCTCTTCCCTATTCCTTTTCTTCCATCATCACCTCTACTCGTCCTATCCCTCTACCACCCCTTCTTCCCTCTCCATCCCTACCCTCTGTTCCCCTCATATTCTCCCACTCCTCTCCCATTTCATCCCCTCTCTTTCTTCTCGTTTTTACTTCCTCCCACTCGTTTTCGCATTTTTTAGACGGTCTATTTTCGTAGCAAAAAAGAAAAAAATATATTTTGTATATAAAAAGTTTCTTTGTCGAGAGAGAGAGAGAGAGAGAGAGAGGGAGAGAGGGAGAGAGAGAGAAAGACAGATACAGATATAAATATACAGAAAATGGAGAGAGAGAGAGACAGAGAGAGAGAGAGAGAGAGAGAGAGAGAGAGAGAGAGAGAGAGAGAGAGAGAGTCGAATGCATATAGCATGTTCCTTCTTTCTTTCTTTCTTTCTTTCTTTCTTTCTTTCTTTCTTTCTTTCTCTGTCGTTGTACTTGTTTTATCAATTTTTCTCTCTCTATTTTTAATCCATTTTATTCTTCCTCCATTTTTTTTTTTAGAAGAGTTGATGAATTTTATGGATTTTCTCCACGTGCTGAAAATACATTTGAATCCCCCACAGTAAACCTTTACAGTCGGTTCATCTTTGTCTGTCTGTCTGTCTGTCTGTCTGTCTGTCTGTCTGTCTATCTGTCTGTCTGTCTGTCTGTCTATCTGTCTGTCTGTCTGTCTGTCTATCTATCTGTCTGTCTGTCTGTCTGTCTGTCTGTCTGTCTATCTATCTGTCTGTCTGTCTGTCTGTCAGGTTTTAATAAGTAGAATTCTGAGTGGAAAGACACATTCAGAGGAACATAAAATCAGGTAGGTGAGGAGATCTGATGGGCGGTGTAGAATGAAGGAATGGGAGAGGGAGAGAAATGATGATGATGGGTATTGGGGAAATGGAGGGAGAGAGATCTGCCTGGTGGTGAGATGGAGGGAGGTAAGATGATTTCTGATTGGCCATGGAGGGTAACTTGTGGGATTCTGAATGGTAACACATGGTAGTGAGAGAGATTCTGATGGGCACTAAAAAACACAAATACAAAAATAAATATCAGGAAAAATAAAATACGACTCAAATATGTGAATTCGAACTAAAATAAGGGAGAGAGAAAAGAAAGGAGGATAACAGGGAATGAATGGTGGAAGAGAGAAAAATTACAGACACTCACTCAGACACCAGAACGAAGGAAGAGAGGAACGGAAAATGAAGAGGGTGTTTGAGGACACTTCGAGGATAATAACGTGACTATGTATATGACTTATCTCTCTCTCTCTCTCTCTCTCAATCACTATTCGTTTTCTCTCTCTCTCTCTCTCTCTCTCTCTCTCTCTCTCTCTTACCACCCTAAACTTACCCCAAGTTCTCATCAGAAGAAAAAGAAGAGGGAATAAAGAGATAATAATGAAGAAATATGAAGAAAGAAACGCCAATTAAAATTAATAAAATAAAATAAGTTAAAGAATTAAGAACAACAATAACAACAACAACAACAACAACAACAACAACAACAACAACAACGACAACAACAATAAAAAGAAGATGAAGAAATAAAGAGACAACAACAACGAAGAAGAAGAGGAACCAAGACACAAAAGATGATAAAGAAGAGAGACGAAAGAAGAAGAAGAAGAAGAAGAAGAAGAAGAAGAAAGAAGAAGAAGAAGAAGAAGAAGAAGAAAAAGAAAGAAGAAGAAGAAGAAGAAGAAAGAAGAAGAAGAAGAAGAAAGAAGAAGAAGAAGAAGAAGAAGAAGAAGAAGAAAGAAGAAGAAGAAGAAGAAGAAAAAGAAAAAAGAAGAAGAAGAAGAAGAAGAAGAAAGAAGAAGAAAGAAGAAGAAGAAGAAGAAGAAGAAGAAGAAAGAAGAAGAAGAAGAAGAAGAAGAAGAAGAAGAAAAAGAAAAAAGAAGAAGAAGAAGAAGAAGGAGAAGAAGAAGGAGAAGAAGAAGAAGAAGAAGAAGAAGAAGAAGAAGAATTGGGATATAAATCTTTGAGGAGTAAGACGAAGGCGGAAGAACGTTGAAGAATGTAAACAAAAAAGAAGGAAGTAGTTTTTGCCGGGTGAAGGAACACGTCGAGAGAGAGGAGGAAGGAAGGTGTTTGTTCAGGAGGAGGAGGAGGAAGAGCGGAGGGAGAGGGAAAAGGAGGGGGAGAAGAGCGGAGGAAGGGGAGTGGGGGAGTAGTAGGAGGAGGAAGAGGAGGAGGAGGAGGAGGAGGTGGAGGAGGAAAATGGAAACTTCAATAGGCAGGAGGAAGGGAAGTGTTTGTTCAGGAGGAGGAGGAGAAGAGAAAGCGAGACAAGAGGAGTAAGAGAAGGGATGAAACGAGAAAATTAAAGAGAATGAAAGAGAGATAGAGGGAGGAGGAAGATAAGTATTTTCTCTTGTGGAGGAGTAGGTGGAGGGGGGAAGAGGAGGAAGAATACGAAGAAAACAGGATTGTATATACATCTCCTCCTGACGTGAAGGAAAAAATGACTTCATCCAGAGAAAAAAAAAATAAGGATTAAATCTTCCTGTGCGTCAGAACGAGAAATTGTCCATTAAACACAGAGAAGAGATTATCTCCTATCTCTTGTTGATAATCTCCTTGTTAGTGAGATTAACATAGGGTTTTGAGATAGTCTCCAGAGGTAGAAAACCGAGAGATGAGAGAAGTTAGAGATAGTAGAGAGATGTTTTTAGAGGAGATGATGAGAAGTAAGTGTATGAGAGAGTGTGTGGTGAAGGAAGACACTGTGTGGTGAGAGGAGACACTGTGTGGTGAAGGAAGACACTGTGTGGTGAGAGAAGGAGACACTAAGTGATGAGAGGAGACACTGTGTGGTGAGAGAAGGAGACACTAAGTGATGAGAGGAGACACTATGTGGTGAGAGGAGACACTATGTAGTGAGAGAAGGAGACACTATGTGGTGAGGGAGGGAGACACTGTGTGTGGTGAGAGGAGACACTAAGTGGTGAGGGAGGGAGACACTCTGTGTGGTGAGAGGAGACACTATGTGGTGAGGGAGGGAGACACTAAGTGGTGAGGGAGGGAGACACTGTGTGGTGAGAGGAGACACTATGTGGTAAGAGAAGGAGACACTATGTGGTAGGGAGGGTGGGGGGAGAATACTATGTGACAGCACTGGTGTATATACTGTGTCCGGCTGACAAGTGAAGAATAATGTGTTTCCGCTACCCCCCCGCCCCGCCCCCCTAATCCCTCCACACTCTCCCTCTCCCCCGCCACACACACACACACACACACACACACACACACACACTTGGGGGAAAACTATGCTATTTGTTTTTCCTTTGTTTTTATCAGTAACGTTACGTAACTTTTTATTCTTGGTTGTAAGTAAAAGATAATTATCATTCATCTTTTCTACTTAAATTGATCTTAACAGTTTTATCATTTTTAGTTGTTATTTCTAACATATAATACTTAATCTATGGAATAAATTCAATAACACCCACAATTTTGGAAACACACCTGATGACGTAGGCAGTGGGCGGTACAGGTGAACGTGGAATCACAAAGGTTCGTACGTTAAATTTCCCTCTTAACTGCAGATGTGAGAACGCATCTAAATGGTTCACTTACGCTGCGGCACAAAGATCGCTGCCAAAATGGAGCCTTGAAATTGCAGTGATATTCCAGAAAGGGGTTGGTGGGGAGGGAGGGAGGGAGGGAGGGGGGTGGAAGAGGGAGGAAGGGAGGTGGGGGGGGCAGGAAGGGAGGGGGGGCAGGAAGGGAGGGGGGTAGGAAGGGAGGTGGGGGAGGGAGGGAGGGAAGGAGGTCCGTGCTCAAGTTTGTTTTATAATCGTTTTTTATAATTTTTTTCCTTCGATCATTGTTCATGAGTCTTTATTTTATATTAGACAACACAACACAAACACTGAGCTATGTAGACAGTGTAAACAGATAGTCAAGAAACGTAACTAGAGAACAAGTTGTTTACATGTGTGTGTGGAGATAAAAGTAAACAAGAGAAACATACGAATAAGAACAGGATAAAGGTACAGATAATGAACATCTCTAGAGTAAGTGTCATGTCCACTTTCTTCCCTGGAGACTCAATGTATGTTGCAGCAGGAGACAGACTAGACCCTCGCCTCCTGACGTACTGTGACAGTCAAGTATGTACCGTCTGAATCATTTATCCCGAGCCAGCCGTCCTCACTCTCACGCTTGAAGGCTCCTCTACAGCGTCTCTTAAGGTTGTTGTTGCTTTACCTGAAGGTGCTGCAGGTGCCAGGCTTATTACGATCTGATCTTAAGTTTATTTTCTAGTACGGATATGTTTTAGTACTCACCTGGCAGTAAATGGTCAATATAAGGACAAAAAAAATATTATTGTCTCTCCTCTCATGTGGTTTAATTTACACTAATCATGATTTTGTATCTTTTTTAGCCATCAACCATTAAATCAACAGGGAAGTGATTTTTCCTTGTAATTTTTCGATGAATTTTTATGATGGAAGTTTTTGTCAATATAATGATATAGTTATTATTTACCAAGGAAAATGTATGTTCCAACTAAGACTGACGATGAGTGAAGTTGTAACCATTGAACCTGGCTGAGAGAAAGAGAGGATGGAACTAATTTATAGAAGGAGGGAGCCTGACATGGTGCACACACACACACACAGGAGAAGAATACAACTAGGAAGACATCACCTCATGATTTCACCAACAAAAAATTAAGAGAAAGGAGGAGGAGGAAAAGAAGGAGCAGGAGGAAGAGAAGAAGAAGAAGAAGAGGAGTATGGAGGAGGAGGAATATGTCTGTATACATTTTTCCCGAAAGTATTCTGGTAACAAGCACCAAAGACATGTTACAGAGATACACTTCTGTCTTCATGTATAGCTAAGAGTGTTCACTACTAACAGGGTGGTAAGGCTGAGTGACATTGGAGGAAGATTATGCTGCCTTTCGACCTGTGATCCTGACCTTTAGACTCTTAAAACACGTAGTGTTAAATATATCTAGTATGGCTCCTTCATTCTCGAGTAAGGGTTCCAGAAGACAGTTAGCTTGATAGAGAGAGAGAGAGAGAGAGAGAGAGAGAGAGAGAGAGAGAGAGAGAGAGAGAGAGAGAGACATTGCACTGACTGCCCTACCCACGTGACTTGTGATGTAACCTACCATGGGGGCCCTTTCTTGTGTGGGGGAGACCATATGGGCCCCTTTCTTGTGTGGGGGAGACCATAAGAGTCACTTATTTTTCAAGGAAGACCATGTAGGTTAAGATTCTTCCTAGGTAACTAAATCTCTCCTTGTAAAGATATTTCAATCAAAATTTATTCTCTTTTTTTATTCTGGTTCCCTTTCTTGTTTCAGGGCAAGAGGTGACCTGAGCCAAGCTAGATGGTGGCGTGATAATTCAGGGTTGGGTTGAATGGAGTGAGGGAGGCAAGACCGATATAGCAGCCAGGTTCCTCTACCACCATGGGGGGGGGGGCGAGAAGGAAAGGTCTCAGAGCAACTTGAGCTGTGGCAAGATTTATATTCCCTTTTTGGTAAGATTCTAACTTCATCCTTCCTTTCTTGTTCTTCCTTTTCTCTCTCTTTCTGGCTATTTATCAACAATTTTCTTTACATATGTACATACAATCTATATTTATGTTTGTTTTTTCGTTGTGTTCAGTTCATCCAAATTTCGTGATCTTGAAGTTTAGATCTTCATTAGTTTTCAGTTATCTCTGTTGGATCTTTTTGGAGTGTTCTGATCCTCTGCGTCTTCCTCACCTCTTGTTGACGTCTTGGCTTCTCCTTTTGTACCAGATCATCTCCCTCAGTCCAGCTCTTTCCCTCGTATCTTCCAGCTCACTTATTTTCTCCTACCGCCCTACCCCTACCCATTTACCTTACCTCAATCTCACCCTCTATCCTCCTACTTTTACCAACCATTCCCCCTTACCATTACCCCCTTACCACTACCTCTTCTACCCCTACCCCCTTACCACTACCCCTTCTACCCCTACCCCCTTACCACTACCCCTTCTACCCCTACCCCCTTACCACTACCCCTTCTACCCCTACCCCCTTACCACTACCCCTTCTACCCCTACCCCCTTACCACTACCCCTTCTACCCTTACCCCTACCCCTACATCCAATCTCTATCGTCCTACCTTTCCTACCCCTACCCCCCCCCCCCAATCCCTACTCATCCTCCTATCAATCTCCCCCTCCATATACCGCCCTTATTCTGCTCCTTCTTCCCTTACCCCAACTTCTGTTCTCTACCCTTACTAGCCATCACCCATCCCCTATCGCCTTACCCCACCTCTTCTTTATTTCAAACGTAACACAAAATTTCCTTCGTCATGGAACGTGAAAACAAAAACAAACATCAGAGAGACTGAAGCTTATGAAGGAACAGAAATCCTCCGCGAGACAAGAAGTTAATTCTAAAGATATTCTCAGATTTGCTAAGAGACAATAAATTCCTGGCCGTCACCGCCTCTTGGGAAATCTTGGAAGGAGGAGAGAGGCAGCGTTTGTTTTGGTCAGATGACAGGCCAGTTGAGTGTGAGAGAGGGAAAAATGCTCCTCCCTATTTCGGCAAACTTTTATAGTGATCTGTTATTTAGTGGTACCTATTTTTTAATAACCAAACAGCAAAAGAAAAAAATATATACAAAATAGTCAAGGAAAATGATTAACCGTAAATAAAAGATAAATTGTGTCATATTCGGGTCAGTCTGCGTCATAGTGACAAATTAGGTTACGAGATTAAAGAAAAATTGCGCTTTCATTTTCTTTCCTGTAAAATCTCTCTAAAAAAATCAACCAATTCATTCTCTTATGAAGACAATATTAGGGCAAGGGTTTACCAGGACTGGGGTCTGCAGGACTGGGGTCTCGCAGGACCTGGGGTCTAGCTGGAGTGGGGTCTAGTAGGAGTGGGATCTAATAGGATTCTTTAGTTTGAAGGATTTTTTGTGAAACAATATCTCCTGATACCTACATGTATATACGTTGACAGTGACATATAGAGACAGACAGAGAGAGAGAGAGAATAAAGACAGAGACAGAGAGAGAGAGAGAGAATAAAGAAATATAGAGACAGTGAAAGTCATTCCCAGTTTATCTTTCCAATATCAGTAGGACCCTCCCTCTCCCCTTCCTCTCTCCCTCCCTCTCTCTCTCCCTCTCCCCTTCCTCTCCCCTCCCTATCAAATCACTCTCTCCCCTCACCTTCCTATCCCTATCCCCTTACTCCATGATAGCCCTACTTCCCTTTATCTTCCTTTCCTCATTAACACCTTCCCCTCCCTTTTCCTCACCCCTTTTCCTCCTGTCATTATCCTCTCCTCCCCTTCTACCTCTTATTCCCAGACTCACTCTCCCCTCCCCTACCCTTTCCCCTGTTACCCATACCCTTTGGGGAGGATGTTTTAACCCTTTGAGGACGAAGTTTCAACCTCACCCTCCAGGACTCAAAGGGTTTGGTAATATTTCAAAATACGAACCTTTGAGAATCGATCATTTTGTCGTAAATTAAGGGAGCCAGATTGAGGCATTTTCCAGTTTAGGAGGAAATTTTCACTTACGATCTTTCGAGACTCGGCGCCATGGAACTTATCTTTGATGTTGGCAATCCTGGTCAGGTGATCAGGGCTGACGTCATCTGGCCTTAATCTCATGACGTGTGGGGATTAGGTCAGTTCAGGTCAATCTAGATCCTAAATCCTGCAGCTGCCGTGTTATGTTCCCGTATTAAGTCACCGTCCATTGGGTTTCCGGGTATGAGTATAGGTTAGGTTAGGTTAGGTTAGGTTAAGTCAAGTTAGGTTATGACTTAGTCTAACTTAAATCTAACTTAGACTAGCTTAAATCTAACTTAGTTTAATCTAGCTAAGGATAACTTATTGTAACTTATCGAAACAGAAGCTAACCTTATTTAATCAAGTTTAGCTTTATCTAAGGTAATATAACCAAATCGAATCGAATCTAACCTAACCTAACCTAACCAAACCTGAATTAACCTTACTTAATACAGTCGACCCCAGGAATAAGTACACACATTGTAGCTCTAAGGTCCATAACTGATCTGGTAACACTGGAACTCGGCTAGTCTTGAGGATTCGACTCACTTCGGTTTGAGGATTCGACTCAGCTCGGTTTGAAGATTCGAAGCATTTGATACACTATGAAACACTGTGAGTCTCTTAGAGCCAGTGTTGTAGCCAGCCATAATTCATAAAAAAAAAAAGTTTGAGCCATCCAATACCGTATGGGGGTGTTCATTCAATACATTCAACAAAACGTATTGGGAGTGAGTAGGGTTGGGTAATACTGGGTGTGACAGACAGACAGACAGAGTACATAGTTAAAAAAAAATAGGTGGATAAATGATATATATACCAACAGACAGACAGACAGATGTACAGGTAGGTAGATGTTCAATGTCCCATTAAACCCACTTAATTACTTATCCAGGTAGATCTACAGCCAGGTGAGGTAGTTTCAAAGTTTCCTACGTCAATTTTCCTTTACTGAGAGAGAGAGAGAGAGAGAGAGAGAGAGAGAGAGAGAGAGAGAGAGAGAGAGAGAGGAATTTAACATATGAACCTTTAATACTCATGGCTGATGTGAGTTAAAGGTGAAGGAGGAGTGTGTGGTGTAGGTGAGAGGTGAGGGACATGTATGGGGTAGGTGAGAGGTGAGGGAGGAGTGTGAGGTGTAGGTGAGAGGTGAGGGAGAATGTAATATGTTGGTGAAAGGTGAGGGAGGAGTATGGGGTGTACAGTAGGTGAGAAGTGAGAAGTGTCTGACACAGGACACCATAGTTTCACATATAACGGACCCTTGATATAGCGGACTTTCTTCTCATCTATAGTCCGTTAATTAGAGGTATCACTGCAGTAATATCAGTTGATGAATATATTCCAAATATATTCTAGTGCCGCCTCTAGACCTCTGGGAGTATACCACACAGGTTATATCAAGAGTTCTGATTGGCTGGAGTAGAACCCACCGATTGTATCAAGAGGTCTGATTGGCTGGGATACCAAACAAAGTGAAACCATTAAAAAAACGCAGCGTCATCGACACTACGTTTGAAGGTGGGAACCTGTGGCGTTTGCTTCTATGCGGATACAGTACACGTGTGGGTGGATATTTGACATGTGCGGATTTTATTTTTTGTGTGCTGTTTGAAATTACCTAAAAATACAATACCTTAGGTAATTTAAGGGTTTGGTTAAGTTAGGTTGTGTTAGGTTAGGTTAGGTTAGGTTAGGTTAGGTTAGGTTAGGTTAGGTATCTCGAGACTGGGGAGGTGTTGTGGTCAGGTGGTGACTTGTGGCAGCAGTGTGTGTGGTTTAAGCTGGACATAAACAATACCTGTGACGGAGCTTAACACCAGGTGGGGGAAGGGACCCCCTGTGAGGCGGTGGGCAGGCTGGCTTAATCACGATGGTTGTGTTGTTGTAAAGAAAGGGAGGAAGGAGGGAGGAGGGGAGAGGAAGAAAGGAATAGGAGGAAGGAGGGAGAGTGAGTAAAGAATAAGAGGAAGGAGGGGGGAGGGGAGAGTGAGTAAAGAATAGGAGGAAGGAGGGAGCGAGGAAGGAAAGCAGATTGTGTCAGGAAGGATGATTTTTTTTCTTGCGATGTTGCGTTTTTGGGGAAGGAAAGGTGAGGGGGGGGGGAAAGAAGGGAAGGAGGAGGAATACGCAAAGGGAGAGTAACAAGAGGAGGAAAGGAGGAAGAAAGAGGTAGAGTGACAGGGGAGGGAAGGAGGGGGAGGGAAGAGGAGGAAGGAGGGGAGTGTGTAGGGAAGGGGGAAGAAGGGGGAGAGTGACAGGGGAGGGAAGGAGGGGGAGGGAAGAGGAGGAAGGAGGGGGAGGGAAAAGGAGGAAGGAGGGGAGTGTGTTGGGAAGGGGGAAGAAGGGGGAGCGTGACAGGGGAGGGAAGGAAGGGGGAGGGAATTGAGAAAGAAAGGAGTGGGAAAGTGACAGGAGGAGGGAAAGAAGGAATAAAGAGGAAGAGGTTGATGGGATATTTGGCTTTGCGGAAGAAGGGGAGAAACGAGAAAACAGGAAGAAGGAAAAGGAGATAAAAAAGAAGAGAACTGGAGGGAAGAGAGGAAGACGATAAAAAGAAGTGAAAGAAGGAGAAAGGTAGATGAGGATAGGAAAAAGGAACGGAGGGGAGGAAAAATACCGACGGGGTGGAGAGAGAGAGAGAGAGAGAGAGAGAGAGAGAGAGAGAGACGGGAGGTGAGGAAAATCCAAAAAGAAATACAGAATGCAATTTTTATCCCAAATATCTATAACAAGGACAATGTCTGTTTGTCAGCTGATCCTTTGTCCAGTAAATCCTAGAGGATTTAGCTGATATTAATCAAACCTGACATGGTCGGTGAGGTCTCCAGGGGGAGGGGGCAGGCTTGAGCGATACTGCTCACAGAACGAAAAAGTATTTTATGATAGCACTCTTTACTCCCTGGACCCTTACCTACCCGTTCAAACTCTATCTAAAACTCGGCTTCCTGAGTAACTTTTATTGCTGGGAATTTTCATGACTATCTGATATATGTGCTAATTTATTTTTATATATATATATATATATATATATATATATATATATATATATATATATATATATATATATATATATATATATATATATATATATATATATATATATGTGTGTGTGAAGGGTTAACCCAACACGAGGAGCCAAAGGGTAACAACAAGTGAGGAGGATCAATACAATATACCCGGCGTGAGAAACTCCTGTTTCCTGAAGGCGTGTTCTCTCTACTGCAGATAAGTAATTGTTCCTCGAGCATGACTGAGGCAATCTTCCCCATGATGAGTTTGTCCCAGTGGGTTCATTTGTGATCCTTTAAGGCCGATCATCTGGCTGTTTGGGTTATGAGTGTATGACTCTGTGTGGCTGTCTCCCTATACGATGAATCATACACTCCTCCAGAAATGCTTAAGAGTTGTGGAAAGATATTTTAACAATTTCTGAGGTATCCTACACATCCTCGGAACCTTACTACTCCTTATTCCACCTAGACCCCTTATGAGTGATGAGAAGTACTGATAAATGAATGCATAGATAAAAACTGTCTTCATCATCCACATCCTCTATAATCACTGGTTGTCTGCACGTAAACTCCCCATCAAGGAACATCTCATTAGGCAACCCGCGGGAAGCACAGTTGCAAGTAAATTAATTCGTCCCCGATTTTTAGGTCTGGGCCATTCAATCTTCTTTAAGATTAATTACGCCACACACAACCTCCCTCTCCCCCTCTCCCTCTCCCTTTCCCTCTCCCTCCCCCTCTCGACCACCCCTCTGCCTTCCGTCCCTTCTCTCTCTCTCCCCTCCCGGTTCTTTCCTCACCAAACATGACCTCATCTTTTCTTCTTCACCTGCTCTCTCTCTCTCTCTCTCGTCCCCTTTCTTTCCCTACTCTCTATCCCTTTTCTCATCCCCACCTCATCATCTCCCCATCTCTTCCTTCCCCTTCCCCCATCCCTACTCACCTATCTCCCTCTCATCTCCCCCTCTCACCTTCCATCTCCATACTTCCTTTCCTCATCTTCCCCCTCCCACTCACCTATCCCCTCCCCCCTTCCCTCTCATACTAAACCAGATCTATCTACGTGGGTCGGGTATCCAAGTTGAACCACTCCTCTGGGAGATGATGGTGAGAAGAGAGAGAGAGAGAGAGAGAGAGAGAGAGAGAGAGAGAGAGAGAGAGAGAGAGAGAGAGAGAGAGATGTGCATTGACAAAGAAAACAATAGAACTTGAGAAAGAGAAAAAGAAAGAGAAAGAAGGAAAGAGAAATAAAATAAGAAGAAGAGGAACGGCCTGACTTACAGTGGTGTGTTGTGTGCATATAAATTACCTCTGAGACCTTGTATCAAATATAGCCAACTGGAGCTCCGCCAAACAGGCCAAACTCGCCAAATATATCTCCACCAAATTTAAACAACTCAAGCTACACCAAACATGCGCCTACTGAACCTCCCACCAAACATTTCGAGTTCGCCAAATATATCACCGTAGTTGAGGAACCAAATACCCCAAATCAGTATGAGTCAAACACGGTAAATCTGTAAGAGTAAAACATGCTTAATCTATAGTCAAACACGCCATATCTGTAGGAGAGTCAACCACGCCAAATCTGTAAGAGTCAAACACGCCAAACACACCAAATATATTATCCCAGTTGTAACTACGCCAAATAATGTTCACTGTAGATAAGCTCAGTACGTTATTATGTAGCAACTGTAGATGTGTCAGACAAATTTTACCTTATCAATAACAATATTACGTTCGGGGATTCTGTAAACTCCTGTCTTTGGTGCCTCTTTCAATAACTACAGCCTTGACCTTATATTTTGAACCTTAATAACATAATTGTGGTTATTTAGAACCCTTGGAGTTATAATAGTAAATATATATGTATTTAAATAACACGTATGATGATGATGATACTCCCTGTTTACTTAATTTAGGCTTAAGACGTAGTTATATATATATTTACATTCCTTCGTGTAATTTATTTAAACTCTATAACAA
Source organism: Homarus gammarus (assembly GCA_958450375.1). Classification (NCBI taxonomy): domain Eukaryota; kingdom Metazoa; phylum Arthropoda; class Malacostraca; order Decapoda; family Nephropidae; genus Homarus; species Homarus gammarus. The sequence continues at coordinate 865,988 of CAUDMG010004128.1, read as the reverse complement.
ATTACTACGCTATATCTCTTTCACTAGTTAAGTTCAACACACAGTAACAAAGACACTTCGTACCAGAGACACGCACATATGACACTAACCGTCTTCCACCGTGCTATCAGATCGGGCGTAAATAATAGCAATATTTGGCCAACATCACAAGGTCTCTCTCGTCTCCTGCGTTGGGTCGTCGCCAAGATGATAAACTGTACGTCTCCCGGTGATGGCTCATGGATACGACACTGTGATGTAAAGATGGAATACTGACTATGAAATATTATGATCATCTAATAGCAAACGACTATTGGGTGTATTAGTAGTATTGTATTAGTAGTATTAGTATACTGTAAGTTATACGTCTCTATTCAGTAATCATACAGGATAAAAATATGTATAATAGCCTTCAATATTTACTGAATCATCGAGGTAATGATGTATTTGTTAACTTTAAGGAATTTGAGGGATATTTCTGTAGAGTCGCAGATCCATTTGAGTGTCACTTCTTATATGGTTAAGCTCCTGTCTGCATCACTTAATATATAAAGGCTTACATCAGTAAAATATATATGCCAGAACACACTTGGGTCCTTACAAGACTGTTACGACTCAAAGAACAAAATGTTGAACTCTCACGCCTAGTCGTCTTTTAACCTCTAATATATATAATAATCCCGTCGGCCAATATATATTACAAGAGAAAGATAGTCTTCCTCCTGAGGGTTGGGACTTGGCCAGAAGGAGAGACTCAGAGGACCCTGCATCATAGTGTGGCTCATGGTGTGGCTTCAGGAATATGAGTTAGGGTTAAGAGCAAGGAAGTGGTCATATTGCAGCCAAGTTCTAAGGAGTTATATAAATAGTTGCGTTTTGGGCAATATTTTTATGAAGCTGTTACCCACATTGGTATTACTATACCTGTGTTTCTATGGTGTTGCTGGTGGGTTAGGTTAGGTTAGGTTAGGTTAGGTTAGGTTAGGGGGGGTAGGGTAAATGATAAATA